>JABJVR010037265.1:0-32884 GCA_025773905.1 Chitala chitala
TGTGCTCTGGGATGGGCTCCAGGTTTCCCTGCGACCCTCACCAGGAATAAGCGGTTAAGATAATGGATGGATGGAAGAGGTATGCCATAATACATAATCTGATACTCTTGGTATTACATTGTCCAAGGCTACTAATTAGCATCTTCTCACAGGTGCTAAGTGATGTTTGTGCGTGCGTGTGTACATGCGTGTGTTCTCTGTTAATAGCGCAAGTCATATCTGTGAATCGTCCTTTCTTTAAGAATTCGTAATTGGCTTCATGATGCAAAATAAAAGTTAATAGCATTTCACCAGTGCGGCATATAATTATATTGTGTGTTAAAATTGAGGGGTACAATTTTGAGCATTTTAATTAATGGAGTCTAAAGCAATATTAAGGGCAGTTCACATGCTGGCATATATGTTAATGTACATATTAATGTACATAGACTGCAGAAAGAGTGGCCTAGTGGTTATAGCATCAGTGCATTTCTATGAGCAGCCAGTGTAAAGGATTTAGAGCACAGCTAGGCTGTGTTAGCCACACTTGCTAACAGATATCATTGCGTGCAGACTTGGTTGTTTCAAACCCTCTGGCACTCACAGGGAAGCATCTATGTGGAAATTCTGATTCGTGTGTAGCTTGCTCTGTATCTTTGGAGACTTGAAACCCAGGCTCTGGCAAATGTCACAGCTGCCCAGAGAGGAGCAGAGCCGCGAGCTAGCGGCAGAATTGTGCTGTGGGGAGAAGGCGGAGAGTGTGAGGTGAAGGGGGAACCGCAGATCACCATTACCCAGCTGTCAGACTGAATTAGGGCAGAGGTTTCAGTCAGAATGGTTGCCTGGCATGCATTTTGCTGCCTTGTAATGGGAGAAGTATTTCATGTTATTGACTTCAAGACACCTATTAACCTTTGGAAACCAGGAGGCGTTAAGGTAACATCTTTTTTTTTTCCCCTGTCCTAAGAGGTCACATGTTTACGGCCTGTGATTGATTGTGTGTGTGAGTGTGTGTCTCGTTTATGTGCGCGGTCTCTCGTTGTGACTTTGCCCACTTCTTGCCTTCCGTCCTCTGCCGGCGATGTCAAGATTACCATCTGTCATTTCCAATTTAAACACTGTTATTTACATAAAATTAGCAATCCTAGGGTAGGCGTGGGGAGAACAGACTGCAGCCTCTGCTTACACAGTTCATGACCATTTCTCTCTCTCTTATCCACCCCCGGATTGGGACCACAGAGCTGTTTAAAATAATTTCACATTTCCCAAAGAAGTCTCTAATGAATGAGGAAAGGGGGGGAGTCATGAATGGGTTTATGACAGCGGGGCTGAGGTCAGGTGGGAATTCCCAGATGGCCTAACCTTCTTAACAAGAAGGGCATTTTGACAGGGCTAAAGAGACCTACGTTTAGACACGGTAAGATGTCCCCGCCCTCAGAGTAAGAGAAAGAATGGACCAAACTGAGACTGAAAAAATAATTACCCATTGGAGCCAGACAATCCAATTTCCATATCACTCTGTCAGTACTACATAGTCATTTGATAGGATGCTTATAGGCACACATTGGCCTTCCACCTGCTTTCTTACACGTTTGAATGAACCCATTAACTGCAAATAATTGCTTCACCTTCTGCACAGGTGGTTTAACTTTATATTACTTCTAAACCACAGATGTCTGAAGGCCTCAGGTAAAGTTCTTTTTTCAATTCTGTTTATATTACTAGGAATGTGGATTTAATGGCATATTTATTATTTTTTCAAGGATGTTCCTTTGGCATTTTACTCTTCTGATTTATCTGCACATATGATATATGATTTGGATGTGACAGTTACAAAATATCTGAGTTATTTATTTATTTATTTATTTATTTTAACAGTGCTCCTGTGCACGGGTTCACTGGAACCCAGATTACGAAGTACAACAGTCTGTCTTGCCTATTGTAAATACCACAGTTCACCTAGCTAATTCAATTACTGGGTCGATGTCGGGATGTTTTACTTCAGAGCCACTTCTTTCCTGGATATGTGTTTTTCCAAAAGCTTTGGGTATTTTCTCCCCACTCGTGCTATTGTCTTGTGCTTTTTTCCTGCCCGTTTTTGTTTCGTCTAACACAAGTCCTAGTTCTGGCTGATGAAAACCCTGACAACAGTGCTCGGCCATCACCTCACTGCTTTAAAGCACTGATGCTGTTTCCAAGACATGACCAGTGTTAGGTCTGTGTCATACATAACACTGACAAAAGACACCTTTGATCTGATCGCATTCTTTTCCTCATATTTTACCAGGAACACTTTCTTACTGTCTTGCAAAGCCTACGGGTCTTAGAGATGCTTTTTGAAGAAAACTGCCCATCTTGATACCCATTCAGGTCAGTGTTATGTAGAGATTTTGACACCTTTGGTTGATACAGGTTCATCTTGATATTTGAACAGTATCTTCTAGTTTATGCAGTGTTGTGCAATGTTAATTTTTTGATTACAGAGAAAGCTATGCTAGAGCTCTGTGGTCTTCAACTGATTTATTCTGTACCCAGTTATCTTATTTAATTTTACCTCTAGAGCTCATTTTGTAGCATATAACACTGACTGGAATACAGTAATTATTGTTTAGCTTTCCTTTCAATCATCTAAGTATAATCTATAAGGTTTGTGTGGTCCCGTCATCCCCATAATAAACTTAGAACTGCCAGAACACACTTAAATACATAAAACACCACAGGTCATGAACACATTTTGAAATTTATTTATTTCAAACCTTTTATATCTGGCGTAGGTTGTGTTTATATGACAAAAAACTACCGCTAAGCAGAATGTATTTATTTAAAGCAAGTAATAAAAACATGAAAGTCATGCAGCAATAGAAATGTTACTAATTTTACTTAAATATTTATTTATTGCATTCACCTGTTATTTTCATTTATGGAAACAATGTCCTTTGTTTTCAGAGCTTTTGCAGTAAAGATCCTTTCCTTGTATTACATCCCTGACATGCTGTATTATAAGATAATGCCACTTGGTTTTTTTTTGCACGGTGCAATTAATTTAGCATAATAAGTTTTAGCTTCTCCATTTACAACCAGGCCTTACATGAAGGCAAAATCCAGACAATCAGGCTCCCTGGACAAGTCAGGTATATAATAATAATTATTATTATTATTATAACAGTAATAATTATTATTATTGTTCACCACAGTACTTCTATTAAAAAAGGTATTTTCCATTGCTGCAATGTTTAATCATTCAGATAAATTATAATTTAATTATAATAATTATTATTTTTACCACAAAAAACTTGGTGGAGGTAAGCTAGTTCCCATCTTTTTTTTCCTGAACCACCAAAACATGTTGTTATTTTTAAAGCAGCACTACAAGTTTCAATGACATTAAAAAAGCTCCGTTCCGAATGTCTGTTCAATGAGAAGGCTTGTTTTTCTCTCTCTGTGTCCCTTCTTTATGGAGTCAGTCTTGCTTACTTGCACAGATACAAACACATAGAGAAGCTACAGGTAAGTACTCTATTGTCTGCTGCTTCCTAATGACCCAGCTAACATTTCCCATGACAGGTATTACCGGGACTATGTGACTATGCACCACACCTGCTTTGGTCTTTTCTTTTCTTTGGACTAATTATGTCTAAACCAATATGAGCAGAATTATCATGCAATCCAGCGTGTCTGCCTACCAGATAGGGGACTTGCAGACGAAGACTGTGGATGCTCAAAAAATCTTTTTAAGATAAAAATATTTAAAACATTTTAAAATAAGGAACAACCCACTGATTATTTGAGTTTTAAAATGTTCTGAAACTAGTTGGCTCAAGAATAATAAACTAAATTACAAAAGACGATTTTGCATGCCTACATTTCTTCTATCTTACTCTCTATGTAAAACAAATACTTATGACACCTAGATGGTCTTCTCCTGATGGTATTCTGTTGATATCAGGGTATTACATTTCCAGCCTTTTTATTTGCTGTATGGTCTTCAAGGACCACTTGTGATGAACACTTGCAGATGAAAGAGGATTCAGTTGCAGAGCTTCCTTTTACCACTACCAAACAGTTTAAATCCATAATTTATAACTGCTGTCAGGTTGCAGGCAAAATATCCAAAAATCCTGTAAATGTCAAGCCAGAATACAGACAAGGTATGAGAAACGCAGACGGACATTTGACTTAAATGAACCAACTAAGACAGAGAACAAAAATGCAAACTCATAAAAGGAACTCAAAGACGACGGCTTCAGAAGGTGCTTTGGCAAAACCTCACCAAGGAAACTGCAGTACGGAGATTATAAGGGGTGTGACTGTAACAAATGAGGAGTGATTCAGGGTGTGTGGTCCGTCACCATGACAAAAAGGCATGGTTTAGGGTTGTGCTTGTGGTGTAACTCTAACGAAACAGGCATGGTTTTAGGGTGTCTGTGATGTAACTGTGTAAGGTTATACATTAATGTTACTCAAGTTATAGAAAATGTGTAACCTTATAACCATGTTCAATTTATTACAGTTAGATTAGGTGCTAAATAAATAATCGGCCCTTTTTTGTTTGGTACCATACCTACAACATTATTTTTATGAGGAGCTAATAGTCCTTTCCTCCTTGTGAGTTTCATGTTCAGTCGGGTGTATATATGAAAGTACCGATGCCTGCTGGTGCCACTTTCATAACCTTTAATCACATAAATGGCCACGAAAAACTGTAGACCCACTTTCATTGTTTGTTTAAAACTTCCTGTAATGTTAAATGCAGCATAAACTGAAGTTTACCAAACAAATTATATATTAAGTATTTAAAAGCAAATATCTGTTTCTTTGGAAGGACAAATGAAGCTTAATAAAGTATAATGAAATATTGGGATGACACGTTCTGCCTGTCCCCAAAGTTCCTATACCCCTGAAAAAAAAAGGCAAAAATAAAGACCTTTGTGTGTAAAATTATTAGCAATAGATACCGTTTTCAGTCATACATTTAAAACTAAAGGCTTTAAATAAAGTGTTTGTAAAAATCAATTACAAATCATCAATGATGACAAAAGGCTTTAATTACAGTTTAACAGAGACAATATATAAATTTGTTTTAGTATCATACTATTCATCTTCAGTATACATTGTTGAGATATGGTCAAAATCATTGATATGCTTTCCAATAATTTTTTTTTTGTTAGCTTGTTTTATATAGTGCTGGCCCCCTGTAGTTCATCCTAACATCTATGAATTTTAAAACAATGGACTCAGGCCTGTAGCTATTGTAGCTATTCATATCAGCCTCTGTGTATTCCAGAACCATGGACCCAGGGCTGTAACCACTGTAGTTAGCATTAACAACCTCTGTGTATTCCAGAACCATGGACTCAGGACTATAACCGCTGTAGTTAGCACTAACAGCCTCTGTGTATTCCAGAACCATGGACTCAGGACTGTAACCGCTGTAGTTAGCACTAACAGTCTCTGCAGATTTCAGAACAATGGACTCAGAGCTGTAACCCTTGAAGTTAGCCCTAACATTCTCTGTAGATTCAAGAAACATGAATCCAGGGCTACAGCCCTTGTAGTTAGCCCTTACTGTCCCTTTAGACTTCAGAACTTTAGAACCAGAGGCAGCCCAGGGAAGTATATCTTTCTCTCTCAAACTTCGTGTCGAAGACAAAAGCCCCTCTTGTTAGACATGCAAATATCCTCGTGTCTTTTACATTATATTTGTCAGTCCCATAAACAGTGACCATTTTCATAGGTGAATATTAAAATTGCCATTATGACAAAGCAATAAATGTACTTTGGGATTCAACCTTAAATTCCCCTTTCAGAAAAAAATGTGCTACACCGTTGCCGCAAAACCACTTAAATCCTCCCATCCCGTCTTGCCAGTTGTACTGTAAACTGTTTCTTTTTTTGGACATCGTGCATCAGTACATTACACACAGCGCTTATCTTACAACAACACTTCATTCTGTGACTGTCTAGATGGTAATCACAGCTCACATTTCACAGGTAATATATGTAACTCAACACTCAGATGAGAGGGAGGCGCAGGATTAGCAATGGCTTTAACGTGGGTAAATTACACGCATATGCCCAATGCATTTTAGGACATTACGATTAATGTACACTGGTGCAGGAAACCGGAGCTGTGAAAACTGACAGTTTATGAAGTCTGACAGATTTAGGTACTGAGGGAAGCTACATTCTTCACATCGTACTTTCTGGGTCTCCCACAGCAGGGAGGGTGAAGAAAAGGTAAAAGAGGCAAGATAATATATGGCAAAGAAGACCTTAAGAACAGGTTAAAGTTCAAAAGGAGCAGTGTTCTGGTTCTCCTTACTGGCATTTGTTTTCTTCTCTGAGCCTCACCATAATGACATAAAATCCATCCATCCATCCATCCAGTCATCTTCTAAACCGCTTCATCCAATTAAGGGTCGCAAGGAAGCCTGGAACCCATCCCAGGAGACACAGGGTGCAGGGCAGGGGACACCCAGGGCAGGGTGCCAACCCACCACAGCACAAACTACGAGAACTTTGGTGACACCAATCAACCTAACCTGCATGTCTTTGGCATGTGGAAGGAAACTGGAGAAAACCCACCAAGCACAGGGAGAGCATGCAAACTCCACACACACACAGACCCGAGGCGGAAGGTGAACCAGGAGGTGCAAGGCAATGGTGCTAACCACCACGCCACTGTGCTGCCTATGACATTTAAAATGACTAATATAATTAGTCTGAACATTCAATAAAACCCCATTAGGACCAATATAACTGCTGATTTTATGTCCAAAACATATGTATGTTTTATAAAATGTCCAAAAAAGGGCAATTTCCAAAAACATATGTGGAGAGGATATGGATTATAGTGAAATATGAATCGTCACGTTTCTATTAAAAAATGTCATAAAACCTCCAAACAGCAAGGTGTACAAAAAACGTTGAGCAAATTAAAAAAATAACACATTTACACCTCATTTCCATATTTACTGCTATGTTCATGCCTAAAAGGATTACATAACATGAACACACCACTTATCTGCACCATATATGCTGTATTTTCACTGTAAGTCTTTTCTCTCATTGCGTGTCTCTCGTCCCCATAATAACCCGTTGACAATTTTCTTTACATATCTATAGTACAAAAAGTCCATCACAGACAAAGGAAGCTAACATGATGATTCTGACTGGTGCTCCAGAACATTTCCTTGGCTTTACCTTTAAGGAAGCGTTCTGGAGTGAGAGAGGGGAGGAACACAGGATTGCTTTATGAGAGCCAGGGCATGGAGATGATTGAGATGCCTACTAGCCCATGCATCATTTCAGGAAGGCTGTTTCTTTAGGGAGACGTGATGAAGTGAGGGGATGTTTCCCCAACACAGGCCCCGGTGGCCCACAAATTAAAACCAGACAGGTTGTTACTCATTCAGTGTCAAAATTTTTCGAGTCATTTGAAAACTGGCACAGGATGTAGCATTTGGTCTTTTTGTTGACTGATTTTCTGGGTAACTTACAGGATTCAATGAGCGTTTTGTGAATTTTTGGACAAAACTGCTTTAAGTCATATCGTCCCTGGACCTTTTTTAACTATTTTTGTTAACATTTACTCTAGAGATTTAGCATTCCTTATGCAAAATCGCAACATATTTACATCAGTTGCTGCCACTGTTGGGGCACCCTGCCCCCCGTCCTCAACTCAGAAGACGTGTGACTGCCCCCAGCAGACCATAGCCAAAGTTATACAGGCATTAGTGTTATTAGTTTCCTAATATATTTTAGGGAATGTTTTACAGGTCTATTTTAACAGGAACTTTAGCTTTCGCGACACGTGATGTAAAATATATAAAGGAATATTTGTTTTTTTGATTTGACCTTTTGTATGGTTTTTATATTTCTTTGTTTCTGCCTGTTTGCCTACAACCCTTTTGTGGTCCTGTTCTTTAAAAAAAAAAAACTAACAGAAAAAAGACACTTTTAGAACTGCAAAGACTGTGATTCACTGAACCTTATCTGGCCTGCTTTGTATTCCTGCACTGTCTTCACGAGACACACGACTGCCAAGAGAATTTCCCATATTTCTCCCTTGGAACAAATAGACACTCTCGTATTTCTCTTGAACATTATCATAATTACTATTATCATAGCAATCTCCATTCCATTCCCCTAGTGAAAATTAACTGAAAGTAACAGGCTATATAGGTAATGTAGTCTTTTAGTGGTGGGGTCTGGTGCATTCAATGTGCTTTCATGGTACCAGTCATGTTTACATTAAATGAACCTTTCAGCGGGCAGTGGCACATTACCACTCAGCATATCCATGAAATTGGGCACATGGCACATGTGGGAAGGGGGGGGGGATCAGCTCCATTGTTATTCCCACATGCTGTATTTTGAGTGAAACTATTTAGTACAATATAAAACACTACACCCTACTATGGACTGATAATAATATGCAGCCTAGATTTTTGAGCTTACATAAGAGTATTTGCTTGACCAAGAGGTAACCTGAATTTAGTTAGGGACAGTTTTCTCAGTGCTGTCAAATCCAGAATACTCTACATGATGAAAGTTGCATGCCTCAGTGCTGTAATAAAATGTATCGAAAATGTTACCCTTTTAACTTTGCTTTCATCAATCATCAAAAAGATTACACACACACGCGCGCGCGTGCTTTATGAAGTACAACTGTGGGAAGACATAAATACATATCAGTGTGACTTTACAGATACTAATTAAACTGAAAATTTAATTGCAAAGTTTCACATTCCTATTGAATTTCATTTTTGGCTCTGTCAATCGATTCATTGAAGATGGGAGAATTTGACAAGCTGTCACTGGAGGAACAATGAGTTATAACAGTGAGAAGTCAGCATGGGATAAAATATAAAAAGACTCAGGGACTAAGGTAAAGAAATCCGTGGAAAGTAGATGCGGTTCCGCATTAATTGATTAGCTTGAGTACAAGCAAAAATTCATAAATATCCACCAAGAACCTTTTCCAGTCTGAAAACATCTCAAATCTCAGCAGATGACGGACAGTGCGCCGAGCAGACGTGTGGCAGGAGACGCCAGTTACATTCGTGATCTTGAAATACACAGACACAAGCAGCCCTAGGGAGGTCTTGCTGCCACATTTTTTTAATGACAGTTTGCTAACAAAAACCCAGTTGTCTGCTCACAAGTAAGGAAACAGGTTCCACTCATTACTATAGTCAGCTGGTGTGATGAGGATCAGTTTGTCTGCTACAGGCAGTACTTACATTTGTTATTAAGTCATACATTTTTGATAAATATTTTGCATATACTAAAAACATTATTGGTACCTACATGTGTATTGACGTGAAAACACGTTTCTGGAACATAACTCACAAATATGGAAAAAAATGGAAATACAAATAATCATTTGATAAAATCACATTGAATCACTGGTGAACACAAAACTACTTTTATATAAAATTTTTAACTTAACTTTTACATATTGCATTTCACAGTGTACTTAATCCAGCCCAGCCTGTTTATTTATATAAAATAATTTATTTATTTAGCCTGTTTATTGTTTATAAAAGGAAAACTGGTTTATTTATGGAATTGTAATAAATAAGGCGGGAAACCTTTGTATTGTATTTTATTGAAATTAGAAATCAGTATTGGATTTTACTAAGGCAATGGGAGAGGAGAGTGAGTCTCCAAAATGAATTTAACGTGATCTCATATCTGTTTCCCCACTTTATGGAATTTTACAATGATCTGTTCTCTCATAGGTTCTCATAAGACCAATGCCATCATAGAAGGATGAAGACTACATCACATCACTTACACAGTTTCTTATCACACACTTCACATGCCAATCAATGCAGTCTGAACACCATTACCTTGGTACTAAACACAGTAGGAAAACGTTAACAGTACATGGGCTGTTCCAGAGTTAGGGAACAATTTAGGCTTTAAACCTCGTAAAATAATTATCTGTGTTTTGTAATTTTCTGTAATGTTTTTAACAAAGTATTTTGTAAAGTATCAGAAAAAAAAAAAATTATTTGTTCAGCTCACACATCATAATGGATATTTTTGAAAAACCTGGTTTTTAGTAATTCCTTTCTCAAGCAAAAAAGTCATATTCATACTGAATACTTATTTAATCTCAGATTAAAATTGATTTAAATTAATTTAAGCAATTTTAAAGTCTATCTTTCTTATCATGTCAAGAGTCGTGTATGATTTTTAAACGTTTCAGAAAACATTTTTTACAGGGTTCAAAATAAGAGTAATGTCACACCCCCTCATTAGCAACCGGCAGCCATGGCTAGTTTACTCAGGGAATAGAAGTACGAGACATACGATGCCACCCCGTGAAGTGTTAGAACCGATGCTATGTACCTAGCGTTCGCCACCCTGATTGGCCACTGTTTGCTGCCTGGCTTGGGTTTCCTCTCTCCCACGCTTTACCTGCCCCTTCTTGTCTTCCCAGCCTAAGTCTCTGTTTCAGCCAGACCCTATTGGAAAACCAACCTTCTGCCTGGTCTCTCAACTCTCCCTTTTCCTGTTGATTTTGGCTTGAATGCCTGATCTAAATATAAACACTGAAAAGAGGATCCAGCCTGCCTGCGGTCTTTCGCGAGTGTGACGAGTAACAGGATTGGGAATGGTAACAGGGTCGAATGTACACATTACATTTGATAGCAGATTGTGACATTAATGTAACAAATACACGATCAGGACCATGTTTATGAATGCTGTTCAATAGAAATTAATATTTCTTAAATACTCTCTAATATTCATAAATGTTGTCCTAAGCATTTATTTGTATAACCGGGCAATTGAAATAATATTTATCTAAATATAAAATAACATTTATGTAGTTACATCCCATGTTTTTCCATGTTTGTTGCTGGCCAAGTTAAACCATGCCTCTTTTCCGATGGCCATGTGATGAAAGGTAATGTCTGGAGGAGGAATGAGGGTAAATACATCCTTAAAAGGATTCCAGTGGAGATCACCTCAATGGGCAGAAAACAATGGTTTTCTCACACTCTGTGCATGTACTTTACCTGGTAGTGGGTCTCTTATGGTTTACTTATGAAATGCAATTTTTAAAAAGTTAATGTATTCTCTGGAAAAACAGCGACATAGTCAAAACTATATACTTTGCTTTCTTACTAAAGAAAAACCAACCCTGTTACTTTCATGCAACCCTATGACTCAAATTACGGTAACATGTTTGTAAGTAACAGGATTGCAAACCTACAGTTAGCTTTTTCTCACGAATAGGTTATAGCAGTATATTATAGCGTCATTGTCAATGTTATATAAATAAAGAACTTTTTAAATACTTAGTCTAAGTAACACGGTTCCACTGGCATGATGGACACAGTCAGACAAGACTGAAAATATTGGAAAAATAAAAGAAAGGATTTATTTTCGGACTACAAATTGTGTTAGCGAATGGTGTAATGATGTCATTTTCTGACTTATTTGTTTCTGTCTCCCTTTGCCAGGCGAAATAGGTTTTGGTAATAGGGCTGTACACATTTTGTGGGAGCATAATTACTATTATTTTAAATAATGATGAAAACTAGTGTTGTAACAGTTACAAGAGACTTGTGCCAACCAAACCATAAAAAATTGGGGTAGCATTTCTTTGACCCATTGTATTATATGCAATTTTGTCATCAACATGATGGACATCAACAGGAGAAAATGGCTGTTTTTGAGATTTTTGCCATTGATCTTATATTTTGCTTTGAAAAATATCCAGCATACAAAATAGGTGCATTTTTTTCAATTGTGACTGGAATTTTTTAACCTACCCGTCTCTTGCGTTTTCTCCCTTCCGTGGCTCCTGATTTCCGTTCCTGCACACCTGATGCCTCTCTCATTTTCCTCAGCCCTGTCCCCATCCCGGCCAAAATACACGGACTCTTGACCCTTGGCCGCTCCTACTGACTTGTTTTTTGCTTTGCCATTTGTACCTTGGTTGTCTGCACTGCTCTGTTTCGGTTCATTACGATGAACCTCAGCGTACTTTCTGAAACTCAATATTAGAAAAGTGTGTAAAACAAAAAAATTATAATAATTAAAAAAAGGATTCAAAACACAAGACATACAAAAATACATTACAATGAGATCTAAGACAAAAGTTGTCTGTGTTAGACTCCTTAGCCTTTCAACAAGCATTCAACATGTCCACCAATCCTTAGTGATACACTTTATAAAAATGGGTTTTTGCCTGTACAAAACATCATAAAAAAGGAAGCTGCAAAAATTACTTTTTTATAATCCTGTGAGGGATTATTTCTAAACTGATAGTCCTTAAAACGGCTCATCCTTATCCATCCCCCCATGAGAAGCTAGCTGTCAGTCGAGGTCTGGGAGTAAATGAGAGGACAACATTGGAAGACAATATGTTTACAAGCCTCACTATCAGTTGCTTGCACCAGACCACTCTGCTGAAATAGCTTGTTACGATGTGCGGCCCAGGAGACGTGGGCCTGGTTAGCAGACTGATGGAGATCACTGGATCTTCTGCAGCACTCCAACACAGAGGACATAAATCACAGAATAGCACAAAGAGGCGTCTGCTCTCAATTCCCTTTCTCACGCCTAGAGTGAAAACCAGAATTTCATTGAAATGCATCCAGAAACTGGCAACATAACTGTACAGCTTCTCTTTATACCGCATGTCTCCCTCTTTTGTTGAAACTCCAAGACAGACATTTTAAAGAGAACATGTTCAGCTGGAGCAGATTGAATTGTGGCATTCATTATCAACAAGTTAAAGAGGGCTAGTTTATTAGGAAAATGTACAGCCTGCAGCTACAGAGAAATGTTGAGCTGCCTACTCACGGTCTGTACTTCTATCACACAGGCTGTGTACTTTATACACAGCAAGTAATACATTTACAGAATTAATGTGAATTTCACATAAGATTTTATGTTCATTTCTGGTGCGATATTGGGCTTGATAAGTTATGTGATAATTACCTCAGATTAATATCTTAGAACTTATTTTACACACCCTTCCTATCACTGGAACATATATGCGAGAGACATTGTTACTTTCTCCAAAGCGTACCAGTACAAGTTTAACCTTCCAATAAGATAAATCCTGTTAAAGGAGGTACTTGGAAACAGGTTAGAAACCAGTCTCAGGTTATTAATGGCATTGCTGGCTGGGGGATAGTGGGTGTAAACTGAAAAAACTAATATTAACTTTAATTATTAACATTAATTTGAAATGGTGTGTATGTGTGTGTGTGTGTGTGTGTGTGTGTGTGTGTGTGTGTGTGTGTGTGTGTCTTTGTGGGTTATTGTATGTCAAAGCCACTTTGAAAAAGAGGGTGTTTAAAAAAGCGCTGTCCACAAACTGGCCATTAGTTCATTAAACACATTCTTTATACCGTATCACTGAAAAGCAAGGTGGACCCTCTGGTATCAACTCACACAGGTAGGTTCACAAAATGCAAAACACTGCTGCTGAGTATTTAATTTAGGTAACAATAATTAATCACCATGATACCCTGTCCTGCGATGGGTTGGCACCCTGCCCAGGGTGTCCCCTGCCCTGCGCCCTGTGCCTCCTGGGATGGGCTCCAGGCTTCCCGTGACCCTGAACTGGATAAGGCATTAAAGCAAATGAATGGATGGATGGATGGATGGATACCCTGTCTGGCTCACACATATCTTTCCTATAACACACTGATGCATTACGATCACATTTTAATTTAAAATGTTTTTGCTGTATATCGGCTGCTTTTCTGTAAGTGTTGAAATAAACAGGATATTGTGTGAATGTTTGTCCATTGGTTTTTTGAGTAATGAGTGTATTGTATAAATAATTTATTAAAGACCATTCTTGACAAACGTATGGCCTTTTGTGCCTTTTTGTCCTAGAACATCATGTGTAGAAGGAACAAAAGATGTGCTAATACAATGTGACTCTCATGTAACTGAAAATTTTTCATGAGCTCCACATCTCACTGTTCTCAGTGGAGGTTATGAGACCATGCTGGGAGAAGGAAACAGCAGAACAGTGTACTTCCTAACAGCGGTACAAATCCTGTTTTCTGTTAGATAATAAATGATGTATGGTCCTTTTATTGTCTTTTTTATTTCGAATACATGGTGTAATATTTTACCTATATTTTCACATTGCATTTTGGACCCATTTTAATGCATTTTTGTAGCAAGTACAAGCCAAGGATGCTAGTAAATTCTGCCTTAATAAATCTTGCTCTTTTCCTAAATAAAGAGGAGCGTTCTTTCTTTCACAAGCCAGCGGCTAAAACAGGCAAAATCATTTAAAAACTTATTTAATGTAGTCAGTGAAACTAATTGACAGTGTGTCTATAAACACAGCCAGAGATTTAAAACCGAGTAAATGACTAATGCCTATTCGCTGAGACATTGATTAATTATATTTACGCATTGGTAATTTTTGGCAACCAGAGATCCATTATACCCATAGAAAATTGTTTAATGACAAGTAGATTACATTACAATTTTCATTCTCCTGACTGATACAACGTCCTAAACAGCAATCAGGATAACTTACCAGAAAATAACTTTTTTTTTTCTCTGCTGTATGTTCAACCACAGCACATCATGACATGAAACAGACATACATAAGAAAGTAAGGTATCTTCCACGTGCACCTGGTGTAGTAAAATGGCACCGCATTCCTTGGCCATTACAGGACCATGCAGTGTGCAAACATCAGGCCTAATGTGTCCCACAGGATGGACACCCAATACTATTAAAGGTGCTTTTAGCAGTTGGCAAGGGAGAGTACCTGGCCATTCTCTGGCTTTTCCCAACCTAAACCTGTCTGAATGTAGGTAGTAGTGTGAAAGATGACTTAACAGGCCATATCATTGTTTTCTGTTAGTCAAGCATGCAGGTTTTGTTCTCTTTATATTAGGTTATTTGCACTTGTCTGTTGGACTTCGGTGCCTGTGATTTCCTATTGGCGGCCCTGCTGCAAACTCCAGGTTTGTGAAGCTTATGAGGTCCAGTGCTTGCTGGCACTATGTTAGGTAACATGAGGTGCTGATCCGATTCTGTGGTGATTTCTGAAGCTTTCAGGGGTTCTATACCAGACCACTGTTTCGCTTTGCAGACTGTCCATGTGCTAGATGTTAGTATGTATGTATGTACTGTACATTCCCCTTGATACAGCAAGCCATTTTTTAGTGTATGTGACCAATTCATAACTCTTTAGCGCCTTTGGAACCATATTAATTGCCTCATATTGCTTTGAAAACCCACATATAAAAGTACTAATTGTCAGACGTCTTTTACAGGTGACACATACTGTGATTTTTCAATCAATCAAGGTGACTCACCTTTGCAGCTTTGTTCCTGATTGTGATTTAATCTCTTCAAAACTGAGCCCCTTTTATCAGGTGCTGTTTCCATTACTTTGTCTAAGCCATATGCATAATTTGTAGATATTTATGGAAGTAATGTATACAAATACACTAAAATATGCACATCAGTGTATGTTGAATGCTTCTCACTGATTGGGTATTTCAGATTGCTCAGTGTGCTGCTTTAAAAAACACTTGCCTGAAAATGATGCATATTTTAAAAGTAAACAAAACACTCAATGATGTCATCATCAGGGGCCCTTCGGAAAATCTCACCGCGAACGCAGGCTCAGAATGACAGCCCCAATTACTGTCTCAGGTTGATGAAAGGGTACGAAAAAAAGGAGGAAATTACCGACGGACTGCTCTGGGGACGAGGCGGTAATGAAACGATTTCTCTTGTGCCAGATGCTGTGACTGGCAGAAGGGTGGAAGTGGAGGAGGCCCAGCTAAATTGAGAAGGAGCCTTATCTCCCGGCTTCTAGGCTCTGTCTGATTGGGTAGTTTGTGTGGTAATGATCACGGCTCCAGGCTGATCTTTTCATATGTAAACGTGTCTAAATCTCTGACATGACGGCTCATTTATAACCGGGGCCGCTACGATTAGCACTTAAGCAGGAGTTATCTTCTCTTTAGCCACGAGGATAACGTGCTTATTATAGAAAGGAAAATTATAAGAGAAGTACCCCTAACAGATTGCCATTGACTTAATTTGCAAAGAGGAGTAATCGTCATTGCTTAACTGTCTCTGAAGAGTTAATTAAATTTAGTTTTTTGCTTTTTCTTTTTTTGTGTGTTTGTGTAACTTCCTTACCAGTTGGTAAATTGGTGTTCCATCTTTTTAGTATGTCGCTTCCATTTCATCAGCAGACACCAAAGGAAACAAATGTTTGGAGCACTAAAGGAAGTGGGCAACTTATTTACTGTATTTATATATTTATTTATTGTAAATCATTCAAAGGGAAGCAGCGGTCATTTTAAGAAACAAGCAATTTTAGCAGAACGCACTCAAAAGTTACTTTATACAAGTAATGCATTTACAGAATTAATGTGAATTTCACATAAGATTTTACAGTCATTTCTGGTGCAATATTGTGCTTGATAAATTATATGATAATTATCTGAGATTAATATCTTAGAACGTATTTTACACCATCTTTCCTATCAGTGGAATTGTGAGCAATCTTACACACTGAAGTAAATGGAAACGCATTTTACACTATGTGCACACATTTTATAGTGCAACACAGCGAACCATCAGCACTGCAGCGCTCTGCGGTTGCACTCTGCAAAAAAGCCTTTTTTTGTGGCATGAGAAGTAAAACTTTTATTAGCTTCATGAGCTAACCTTGAGCGCCTTTGCCAGAAAGAGGAAACATATGTTATGCGTGCACAATCCAGCACGAAGTAAACGAAGCCATTGTTCTCGCATGAGTAAAATGGACAGCTACGCAGTGCGAAACGCAAGTAAAAACCGCACTCTATGACACGTAAGTGAAACTACAGAGCGGTCATTTGTTAAAATAAATCGATAGAAAGAAAAATGGAGAGACGCACGCATGTTGACCTTGAGCGTTTATACAGCAACCAAAGTTGAATCGGGATACACAGAGTAACTAGTACAGCAAATACATGTCATAATTCAACGAAAGTAGTAAGTGGTCATTTTGACAAAAATTTAAGTACACCACTTTCTCTTAAATCAGAAAGCAGATTTAATATTATTTAATACGTATCGGTTTATGTACAGTCACTTTTTTTTTTTAGCTATTAATGACACTAATCCTACTGCAATAAAAGAAACATATAAGAGAAATGGCGTGAGCGCGCATACAGTGCGTGCCATATTATAAATGTATTCTTGTGGAAATAAACCAACATAACATTCCAGGGAAGTTTCTGTTTGAGCTCCAGAGTGTAATAAGGCTGTGTAACGTCCCTCGCTGCTTTCGCACCACTCCGTGGCAGGGAGTGTAAATGTAAGATAGCAGGTTGTGCACACCCTGGAGATAACAAAGATATCCGTGCAGCTGACTCATATCTTTACATGAGGGGAAAAATGCACCAGTGTGGAAAACAGGCCTATCTACTACATTCTTATGCTAAGGCCCAGTAGCTCGCTCTCATTTTTTAAATGCAATTCCCCTCTAGAAGTGTTTTCTTCCTTCCCTCACTCTGTCTTGCAGAAGTATGGATAAGTGTGCCATTCATAATTTGAAAGAGAACACATGTAAATTAGCAGCACTGCTGTCATTTTATTTTGAAGAGGATTGCTAGTACTGTCATATGCACACTGTATTGTGCAGATATATAGTATTCTATATGCAGTCAGCACGTGAAGGTGGTAAACATGACTTTTAAAGGGAGTGAAAATATTTTTATGGTCATTCCTTTTTTTTCCCCATAACTGTGTCATGTGACCATTTGTGTCATTCAAATTGCTAGACAGAGTGACTGGACAGTCTGTGTAGTCTGTTCAAATTTTGCATTATCTTGTTAAATGTACATTAAATTAAAATGTATCCTGAAAATAATTCAATTTGCGTACCTTTCAAAATATTCTCAATCCATGTAATATTTCACTACAAATAAATGAGTAAATGTAATATAATGTACTTAATGTCCAAAATATCTTAAACTCCTTGTTTTCTCCATTCTGTTGTGTGTGTGTGTGTGCGTGCGCGTGTGTGTGCGTGCGCGTGTGTGCGTGCGCGCGCGTGTGTGTGTGTGTGTGTGTGTGTGTGTAAACTTATATTTTTGCTTTGAATGATTGACTGGAATTTTAACAAAACGATCGTAGGCAATCAACAGGTCTTTGTTTTTTTCAGGTTATCTCTGGGTCCTTCACCAGTTTCTACACGCAGCATTTTCAGGCAGACAAACATTTGTTTCCATGGCTGTTTGTTTATCGTCCCATGACTGCCTCAGTTGGAAAATGTTATCTTTTGGGTGTTGAGATCCACATTTTAACTCATATATTTCTTACACGCACCATATACGCATATATTTTTACCTATCATATACACTGCTGTTTTGTCTATGTGAAGTTTACTTGTACTCTAATCTCTGTTCATTGTTTTCTTTTTTATTTCTAGTTTTAGTTTTGTCTGTACAGATGTTAAAGAAATGTTATCAATGTTATCTTAAACTGAATTATAGAAAGACTTGCTTTGAATTCAGGATCATACTATTACGTTTACATTATTTAAATCTAATTAAACATATTTGTTTGTAAAATTTATCACCAGCTTTTAGTTGTTTTAATATTAGTCTTTCAAAATCTAAAACGATTTGTGTTTACCATTTGGCATCGATTTTATATAGAACCCAACGGTAAGAAAATGATGGATGTAGCGATTAGTGACACCATTTACAGCAGCACTAATGCAGTTTGAATGCTGGGTGATTTTCGTACTCCATCTTCATGCTCTGATGACAGGTTAGGCATAACAACTAGACACTACCAGTTAGAATCGTGAACATGATCAGGTAGCGAGGTCTGCGGCAAGTCTTTTCTGCGTTCTCAAACAGGATGCCATGCAAAGAAAGTTAAAGTATCACATTCACAATTTCACAGCAGCTGAAGTTGCAAGCGTGGTAAAAGGCAGATTAAGATTTGTGTACCAGTATTGGGTTTAAATGTCTCCCCACCCTTTTTTTAATAACTGGCTTTGAATTTGAGTCACACAATGGAAGCCTGGAGGGATGCTAACATTAACACTTCATTCCCCATTGGTAAAATTTTCCTTTGAACAGCAGTTTGGGCTCTTGCATCAGTGGCATTATCACAGTTATGAAGTTTGGGAAAAGGGTCCCTACTGGGTAAACTAGGAAGCAAGAAAAAACACTCACAGATCTGTCTTGAGAAGAAACCTGGCATAATTGCATCAACAGTTTCCCTAAAATTATTTTTACACCTATTTCTGTAGTAAACAATGGTTGCACCCTAGCCAATATAATAATAATATATCATTTATGGACAATAAATAATATCGGTTTATCCTTAATTGGAACATCAATGGCTATCCGGATTATGACAGGGGGCTTATGCAAATGTAGCTACTAGAATTTTTCACTTTCCTGTAGTTAGGTCTGAAGCCAGAGATTAAAAAGTTTAGAGTACAGGGAAGATCTGTCATGTCGACCCGTTAATCTCACCTAATGAGAAGTTTCATTCCCTCATTAACTTCAACTCTAATAACACATATAAGGCAGTTTAGCATCCTCTAACATATATCTTATCACTCATTATTTGCACTTAATATTTTTCTGACATATTCTAATCAGACTTGCAAACACATCACTGTACCCATCAATGAAGGGAAAAACAAAATTAAAAACTGAATTGTCTTTGATTGGAGGGAGCTCAAATCAAAACCTGATTTTAAATCAAATTAATGATGAAGAATGTGGAGAATCATGTTGTTTGTGTTGTTGTTCTGTTCTACTTAATGCATAAAAATTAAAGTCAGACATGGTCATTATTAATGGATTCATATTGTTTGCATGTGTACTGGGTTTGATGTTTGAAAAAAAAACAGTCAGGTATCTGAGTAAGAACAGATGTGCATTCATCCTAGTCTTCTGCTGTCTTTTAAAACCCTGAAATGGGTTGTCACCATGGCTCTAAAACAAGTCTTCATATGTAGCGTCCACATGTGAAGTGGTCTGTACGTGGAGAACGAGAGACAACAAGGCAAGCAGCCAAACTGTAGCCGTCCATTTTCATATATTATATTCAAAATGAAAAAATTGTTTTTTTTTTTTTTTTTTTTTTTTAATTTCCCCACCTGGCCCTTGCCTTTTATTTGAACAGTATTTATAGAACAGAACACACCTGGAAGAATAAT
Source organism: Chitala chitala (assembly GCA_025773905.1). NCBI lineage: Eukaryota > Metazoa > Chordata > Actinopteri > Osteoglossiformes > Notopteridae > Chitala > Chitala chitala. The sequence continues at coordinate 20,180 of JABJVR010037265.1, forward strand.
GCTGATGATTTTAGGTAAGTGCACAATTTGCCTGTCTTTGCCATCTTGCTTGTGTGTGTCTGGTCCAGATGATCATTATGATCCCGTGCTGTTACACTCACGTTGCCTTTTCACAAGTCACCGCTGTGCTCACTATGAGAAGTAGCTGCAAATGAGCATACCTGCTGAACGCACCTTTGCTAATCCGTACCTGAGGGAAAATGGATACCTGTTTGATGGTAGTTTTCCTCTCTGTGTGCCCTCCAATTTCACATCATACCCCAACGTTAAAAAAGAATTTGAAATACATGGCATTGGTAAAATGGGCGTGAGAACAAAACGTCGGAGCATGAAATTCAGCAGAACACGTGCTGTTGTACCTTTAGCGGAGATACATACCACAAATTGCTGCAGCAAAAATTAGCAACGGTGACAATGTCGAGGTGTTGAACCGAATGCTCTGCAAAGATCTTAGGATAAAAGAAGACAAATTTTAATAGCTGTGAAAGGTGTTTGCAAAGTAGCAGCCAAAACACTTGTGCATCATTGGACTCTGGGTCTGGGGGTGAGGGGAGATTTCAGGAAATGTGAAGTTGCAACCTCTGGGCCTTTTCACTGGATTTAATTCCACGGGATCTTTAAATACACAAAGCATCACCAATTCACACAGGTTGCTTTTTAGAGTTTCGTTTACTGAAACACAAGCCGCTGGACAAAAACCTGTCTATAATTATGCTGGCGGACATATAAACAAACCCATTTTGACCTCGTTTATTGTACTATAATAACTGTAATTGGGTACTCTGTGTAATTGTCCTCATCACTTAGCATCAGCTGTGTTTTCAAGAGTAAGTAAAACTTTAAACTTTTAACAAAAAACGGCCTGAACTAGAAACATGTGAATAAGCTGAAATAAGAGAATCGAACACATTGTTATGTAGCACATTGCTGTAACATACCGGAACACCGTGTTCTACTGTGACACGTTTTCTAAGAAGCACACAATACGCCGGAATGAGTGTGCTTCTTATTCGGCAGACAAGCGTGAGGGAGCGAGTTACACGGAGACATGCCGGGGACCTCGCCGTCCAGAAGAAATACGAGCAATGAAGAATTATTGAAATTACACCGAATGAAAGGTGGTGCAGAAACGAGGGCTTTGTAGAGTGTGGAGAGGTTTTCGATGTGGCTAATAAAGACAAAGAATGTTGAAAGGGTGGCTTAATGGAGAAGCACCATAGCTAATCAGGAGGATGAGGTTTCTGCAATAAAAGACTAAGGGGGAATAAAGGCACTCAGCACCGTTAGCAAACGGCTACTGCTGCTGCTTCTTATAGGTTTGAATTATATTTATTTTATTTTTCTCAAATCACTTCCCCACAGAAGAACAATTGTCTTACACACACACACACACACACACACACACACACACACACACACACACATGCACACGCAGACAATGAACAATCTGTAGGTGTTTAAGGACTGAGGCCTGATAAGTTCTTACTAAAATTGCATACTTGTTCATAATTCTTTTGGCTGTCACATTCAGAGATAGAAATTGAATGCACAAATTCTTTGGCAAATATGTTCACCTTATTCAAGTTTATTGTCTTCATCTAACAATAAATAAAAACATTTCTCAATATAAAAACAAAAAATATTAAAGTTTAACACTGATTAAAATATAACAAGAACTCTACAGAAGACTAACTCATCTCACATAGCTGAACTGAAGTTCAGGGACAATTATAATAACTATATGCTATTAAAATGAAAGGATTATTCAAATCAATAGAATAAATGTGAATTAGATAAAATGAATTCAGTAGGGCATTCCAGAAAGCTGATTTAGCAAGTTACCTTGATCTGTTACCCACAAACTCGAATTTTCATCTCAGAAACCAAGGTTAGAATTAACACCAACTGAGTCACTATGGCAACTTTCTTGCTACCCTACTCAACTGGGATTTAGTTGACAGAAACCCTGGGTTAATAGTTGGGGCTGTTGTAGAATAGCCAGCATTCAGTTGTTGAAAATGTTGTGCCCGTTTGTGTACGAAGGGGTTTGCAAAAAAAACCTTAATAATTTGCAGGACACTATGCCATGAGAGGGTCATTAAACCACAATTAGATATTCTAGCACTTCCATGTTAATATCTACAAGAAAGTGACAAGTTTCCTTACAAGTCCATTCTGTGTTTGAACAGCCCTGTAAATCCGTACACATTTTGAACATTCCACAACATGGTTTTGTACTGTTATTGCTACAGTCATCATGGTGGCTCAGTGGGTAGCCCCAATAGTGTGCATCTCCAGGGTTGTGGGTTCGCATCAGTCTTTCCAAATAAATTGTAATTGATGAATATATTTATGTTAATGAAAAATACTTTTTTCTGTGCATTCTGTCACGTTTTCCTTTGCTAGAGGTGAAGCGCTGTCTTTTTTTTAATTATGAATTTATATTTCGAATATGCATTATAATGTTCTGCACCTGTCCTGTCCCCTGTGTCCAGCAGATGTTGTCATTTGTCCCTGTTTCTTGTTTTTCTCTACCCTTCTGTCCCCATGTGAGTATGTTAATTCAATCAGTGCTGTCAATTGTCTTTTGATTCCTGCTCTCCCCATATACCTACTTTGTATGTTAGACCTGTGCCAGCTGTTTGTGTTGTGCTGTAATATAGCCTTTTGACTCCTTTGTTAGCTGATGTTCTGTTGTTATTTTTGCTCTTTGCTCCATGTATTGATCCCCTCCATCTGAACAAACCCTTCTGCCAGTAGCCTTTGTCTACATTCCTACACTTCCCTGCAATGTTACATGCAGACAATAACATGTCCACTTCTAGAGACACATTGAACAAAAGCCTGTTGGATTAACAAAAAAATATATGTACATAGGTTGCACATAACAAAAGTATGTTTCTTTAAAATGATTGATTTATATTTAATCCACTTAATGTCATGAAGGAAATTGTTTTTATTATTTGGCACTGATGTACAAGTCTTTTTTTATATGGTGATCCAAAATTCAGTGTAAAGTAGGCAGCTCCATACCTCTTGGTGTCTGTTGCTATTGTGAAACATTGATTCAGTGATTTACTGATAACTGCATTTATATTATTCAGCATGAACACACCTTAACAAGGTCCAGACTACTCAGAGTCAATTAACTCCTGAAACAGAAATCCGCTGTTCTGGAAATGGAACCTACCGATATGTTGCCTCAATGTTGTTCAATTCTGAGTATAATTGTAAAAATGTTTAAATTCACCTTTCTGGAATACCCCCGTGCTAAAGTTTAAGTAAACAATTACATGAATATTGTGAGCATAGACTCCGTACACAAATACAGCAGAAGAAATAAACGCATTCACAATCTCACACAGTTTGGCACATGGAAAAGACATGCAACTTCATTCATAAATAACTGACTTTACAGATAAAGGGGACAAGGTGAAACCTTAGAAATAATAACAAAAATAAACATTATTTCTACTACTCAGCTTACACTCAATTTGTCTTGTAAATGTCTAATTATTTGATTCTATTTTTAATATTATTTTCTATTTCACAGTTCAGTACTGAAGAATCAACAGCCTGTTAAAGAACATAAACAAAAATTCGTTTAAATAATCCAACAAAGTGTTGTCGACATAACAAAGCTTGTTTGTCCATGATGAGCTTTTGGTGTCTTTGTTCAGCTGCTTGTTAAGTTTTGTTTAGCGAGCTGGTGAATGTACATGCAGCAGCATCACGTCCTGTGCAGCAAATGCACTAGCATCCTTGTAGATGATATGGATGCGGCCATCCAGTGGTGCAGAGCCAATATATAATGTCATCGGGAACAAGAACATATCCCATAGCAGCACAGCGTCTGTAACGGCAAGGTGTCTGTAAGGAAAATGAGCAGCTCTTAAAACCAGGGCTTATCCTCATTCATTTGGCACCAAGGAGCTTCATTTTCACCCAGACACAGCATCAGTCTTTCACAGCCACGCCACTTCAGGCCACCGCATCATGCAGAATTCCAAGCAGGCAACCAATGGTTATAAAATGAAATAGTCTTTGGTTATATATAGCTGTGAGAGCACGGAGTACTACACAGGAGTGATTAAAGTGCTTTAAATTCTCACTCTTTGGCTTTAATCTTCTTTGGGACAGAATTGCAGCAACTTTGAGCAAAAGTTATACTTTCCGCTGTATTTTATAACAAGCGTTAAGAGTAAGAAGGAAGATTTAGTTTTGGTTAGACTAGTGATTATTTACTTATTAAAACCTATACAAACAGGGCATAAAAGGAAAATGCCATTTAATGCAGCCTGGACTGTCAGGCACAGAAAAGGCAGCGTCTGCCTCAGTCCATCCATCCATCCATCCATTATCTTAACCACTTACTTCTGGTGAGGGTCGCGGGGAAGCCTGGAGCTCATCCCAGAGCACATAGGGCGCAGGGCATGGGACACCCAGGGCGGGGCGCCAACCCACCACAGGGCTCTGCCTCAGTCAATCCCACATATTAACTCATTTTTACACTAGAAGAGGTAAAGTATATATGCATTGGAATATTTTACTGTCAAAATAAAGGATTCTTGTCATTTTTTAAAAACAGATTACGTTTATAAATTACTAAATAAATACACAAAATGTATGATCGATGCAGCTTTTGTGTCGTGTACATCTTTATTAAATTTTATATTCTGTGCAATATTGACCATACGTAAATTGTTGCGGTCACTGTACTTAAATTTGACTATTTAGTTGTACTTATTGAGATTTTTTTTTTTTCTCAGATGAATCTTTTTCTTGTGCCCAGTGTTGGTCTATATTTGTATTATCTGATGTGGAATGTGAAGCGCCCTGTGGTGGGCTTGCGCCCCGCCCTGGGTGTCCCTTGCCCTGCACCCTGTGTGCTCTGGGATGGGCTCCAGGCTTCCCCGCGACCCTCACCAGGAATAAGATAATGGATGGATGGATGGATGGAATGTGAAGCTTAAAAGTTTTGGAAATCATTGATGCAGAATATTTAAAGACTTTCCAGTTTTACAAACGGATGAATTCTTTCCTTTTAAAACAGGTTTGTTTGGAATCCAAAGCATGTTAATGTTAATGACTATTTTTATGTTGTGTGCCATTTCAGACATCAATGTTTCATATTTACCTGTAAACACTGATGAGTTTGTCACTTAATTTTTTTTTTTTTGACAGTAGACACCATTATAACAACGAAGCATAAAATATTAAAATGACAAGCAACTTTTTTGTGCAAAAAGCCCATGTTTAAAACAGCAATTCACAAAAGGTATATTTAGTGGTATGCAATCACGCTGTATGTCTGTATTAATCTGCTTTACAAATAAACCTTATGGAGGCACCAATCAATCCTGGAAAAAAAAACCCATTATGACAGACATTGCAGGTCAAACTAGTGTGTTTATCCAAGCTCTTGTCCTTGTTTAAAGCTTCTCTTATCGCCATGAGCTTCAAGCTTCAGAAAAACTTCTGTCCAGCCAGCAACAAACCGAAGAACGGCAGACAGTTTTGCCTCAGCTGAGGTGTCAAACAGGAGGTTAAAATGAATTCCAAACAGAGCAGAGACAGAGAAGGAACCAATAATCATGAACATGGAAACTGAAAAGGTGAGAAAATTCTGTAGGTCTACAGAAAAATATTGATTATCTGATCCATAATTATTACCACAGGAGAAAGGGTATTTTGTAAATGTCAAAACACAGGGTCTAGACGGTTTCACTATCTTGCACATTTAAAATTGACAAATTAGGAATCGATGGTACAGTAAGTTTGATTATTTAAGGCAAATATATATGTAATAAAAATGAGAAAAAATAATTATAATTACACAAAAAGGGTATAAAGCTGCCCTGTAATGAGCTGGCAGAGCACTCTGCCTTGTGCCTACCTGGGATCGGCTCTATACCTTTGCTACAAGCCTGCATAGATTAAGTGGTAGACAATAAACAAATTGAATTACTGGATGCATGAGTAAGTGAATACTTGTATATATGAATTTATTTTATATGCATTTTATGATGCTCTACCATTTAGAGGAAAGAAAATTGTAAAATGTGTTAAAGTATTTGTAATATGATTTTATTTGTTGCATCTGCCTTTGTAACCATTATGCTTTATTTACCCATCTATTATATTCACACTACTGGAACTGTTAAAAATATCTCAAATTTAAAAGACACGAGAACAACAAAGATGATAATGGGCTAGTTATTTTCCATTTGTTGTATAATAATGATTGCGTAAAAGTAAAGTTTATGCTCTTAAGTCTAAGTTTTCTTGTTTGAAGCATCAGTTGCAAAAACTAAAACATGTAAAATCTATTTCTTCTTGCTTAAGAACCCTGAAATCCAGACATATAGCATCTGTGCTAAAACCAAAAACTTTCATGATCATTATGATAAAGAAGAGAACATTCCTTCCTGTCCTATATACAGTAAACACAACTTTTCAAAGAAGCCTGTACTTGTAGCATAGGTGGGTGTGTGAACTGAGTGAGTGAAGATTCAGTTCTCCACTGTCTGCACTGGTGCTCCGGCTGGACATTCATCCTGCTGAACACCAGGGATAACGTACGTGATCGCTGCCATTATTAGGAGTTTCTCCTTAGTAAACTCACTCGACCCCTCACTTTCTAATCCAAACCGGCAGCTCCAGTATGTTGCCTGAGGCTGACGATTAATTTTAGACACACACGGTGGAAGGTCAGCTTTCATGGTTTTAGAAATGGGTCTCTCTCACTCTATCTCCCCCACTCCCTCTGTCTCTCTCAGGAGCAGGGTTCAGTGGTGAAGCTCTTGGGGAGGAGTGCGAACGTTTGTGTGCAAGTGGTTTCGACTCGAAACTGGCTTCAGCACACCAGTTTTAACGTCTCCAGTGTAAGCCTTCAGAAAAAGCATTTGGCACAAATCACACAACCAAGCAAGCCTGTCTGTTCCTTTGGTTCTACAACGTGTCGGTAGTTTGCGAGGCATGAAAGGAAAAACTTCAGCCTCGATGTTCATTCCATTCAGTTTAGTTTTCTTCTGGGTTCAGAAGAATTATACATCATACACACTTTATGTGTTCAAATTATTTAATAGTCCTAAAGACCATGCCAAGATGAAGAACAAATTTTGGTTTGCTATTTTTGCAAGGAGACTTGCCATCATTGCTTTCCCCCATGAAACGTATAACAGTATAAAAGGTAATTTTTTAACCATTTCTTCACATATTACTCCACAGAGCACGGAAAGTGTGGCAAGACTTGGCAATGGCAATCACTGAGCCCCCGCTTGCCATAATGGACTCATAAATGTGTATTCTCGTTCTGGTTCCATTTCCTGCAGCCGACAATCGAAGCCCTCGAGTCCCTAAATTGCTTTTGTCTGGTCTTCCTTTACACATGCCACACAATCAACTGAAGTAAAAATTTAAAAAGTCATGTGAGTAATTACAAATTATCTCAAAAACTTGAAACATGCCAGCCATCCTTAGGGATCCCCTTCATGCTTTCTCTTTCTGTACAACTAGCATCGTCATGATCCTGTCCTAGTACCGTCTATGTGGGCTTCTGAAACCCTTCATTGTGGTAACAGCCTGATGGTAGCAGCCTGGTGGCTCAAAGCGTAGAGCATGAGGGTGTGATATGGAAGTGTCCTGGTTTGAATCCCAGCACAGGTGCCAGGCATGTCCTTAAGCAAGACACTTAAAAATGCTAGCTCCCCAGGTGCCACATGTGGCTGCCGACTGCTCCATCCAGGACGATGGACTAAATGCAGAGGACAAATTCCTTGTATGTAACAAACATACTTAGTCATGAACTTGATTCCCCTTATCAAAAATTTTTCAGAGATAAATGTAGCAGGTGTGGTTGTCGTGACAAAAACAAAATAATAATGAGTTGCTAAGGAATTCAATCGACAGACATCCAACATGAACTGAGAAATGGGGGCATGACTAATATTACCTGCAGAAAAGTGAAGCAGATATAATGTGATTTATTTTGATTGCAGATGAAATGGTCTTGGAATGAAAATGGAACATAATATCTGGTTGTTGAATAGTTTTGTTGTATTTTTTTTTTACTTGACGAGTGGGTGCTGGCTTTTCCATAGACATGGGGCAAAGTTTGCTCATTTAGTGCATATGCAAAGTTTTATAAATGAGACCCCTGGTGTTCAAATATATTCAGCTTACTGGAGCCTTCAGGTAATTAGCTGAAGTGATTATAGCACTGACTAGCCTTGTTTCTCAATTCCAAAAGGCTGTTGTTGGTATATTCATATTTCAATACAACATCCCAAGGTGTACATAGTGGCTAATACAGTAGATAGCATAATTAGAAAAATGCAGATAAAAGAATATTTCTTAAAAGGATGAAGTCCTACAAGAGGCTAACTGTTGTACTTTTTCAGCCTTTCTACAGGTTTTTTTCTGTAAATAACTCAGGCATATAAATAGATGTTATGTAGAAGTATACACAACAGTGTACCATTTCCTATAGATGAAGAATCTGGAAAAAATTATTCTTATATCAACAACAGTGGCGATAATAGTAATTTAAGTGAAAAAAATCTGTATAAACTGTAAACAATTTACATGAGCTCAAATGATTCATGTCCAGGATAAGTCGAAGTTGCCTTGGAAACACTACTCTCAACTGCCCTTGAAAAGTAAAACAGCAAAATCATCATAGCAACATCGTTTCATGCACAGCAAGAGGATAATGCGACGAGGCAGAGAGAAGTGGCGGTGTAGCAGAGCAATCCCAACACCAGGTCAACAAAACGTCACCAGGGACAGGTTGTTCCACTGAGCAACCGCTCACAGAAACTCACGCGTGGGAGATGACACCTCCCCACCATTCTGCTCGCTTTCCAGAATAAACACTGATGCTCTACAAACAGTGCTAAACCGCTGCAGCATGTCTTTTCAAGAAAATCAACTTTGATGCCCCCCCACCCCCACCACCACCTTTCCCCATCTGCACACATAAATCTAAGGATGACTGCTTGAAAGAACAGCACATGGCTTGGATGCAGATTGCCCACTGATTGCATATGGTCTGGTGTTCACCCTTGTGGAGAACTTAAAGTGCATTATTGAGATTTTTATTTCCATCCAACCATGGGTTTCAGCTCATTTGGAATTCATACATTCCTATCGCCTTGTAATCTCCCTTTAATGGACTGCTTGTGGGAGGTATAATAAACTATTTAGCAGGATTACTGTGGTCATGGCCACAGCCCACAGGGCTTTTAAAGAGCTTAATTCCATGCTGAAGAAATGGTGGCTTAGAGAGGTTCTGGAAGCTGGTAGCATCTGGGTCACAGGCATGGTTCCTGTCAAGCCATCTGGCAGATCCCATTTTGGCACTGATGTTGTGACGCCGCTCTCAGAAGCGTGCAGTGTTAAGCTGAACAGAATCTCTGCCCCATGTAAAGAATAGAAACAAATTGACACCTGGTGCGTCTCAATGGCGTTAGCACCAAGGGGTTGACAACCAAGCTGTTATAACACAAGAAAGTCAGTGCATCACAGCAATCCCATACAAGACCGGCTGGTGTGAACAAACATAACGCGCAGCTCTCTTTGAGTTCCCTTTTCATGCCTTCTAGGCAGGATTCTGCAGAGCTCACTTCCTGTAGTCAAAGGTCAAAAGAGTTCCTTTGGTTAAATCTATAAAGATTAAGGTAGATCCACAGACTGCAGGAGAACTTTTGCTAAGCCATTGAACTAGCTACAAATGTTACAAAAACGGTATTCAGTTTTAATTACATTACACTTCACTGGTAAATTCTTAGTGACTTCTAGCACCTCAAGTATGATGATAATCTATCCATCCTCTTTCCCTCCCGCTTATCTTGTGCAGGGTCGTGGGGGGCCTGAAGCCCATCCCCGGTAGCACAGGGCCCAAGGCAGGGGACACCCTGGGTGGGATGAACCCATTGCAGGTGCTAATAATAAAAGTAATTGTTTTTGTTGACTGAGGTAGGTTTCCACATTAAGTTTAAAAAGTAAATGGTTGAATGTACACTGATTGATGAATGTGATGACTTCCTGATAAACCTACTGTCTTTTAGAATGATAAACGCACAACTGCACATTAGCACCTGCCTACCAGTGATATTCCACAAATATCCATTAATAATTTGATTAGGTTTAGAACCCCCACAATGCACTGCAGGTTTTACTTCAACGGCTGATTTGGTAGGTTGTGTCATTTGTCTATCTGCTGGTCAGACTGTGTAGAGTTTGTGTAGAGCTTTGTGTGCAGAGGCTTCTCATCAGTTCACGCAGATTCATAATTCAGGGAAGTCAGGTGAGTTGTTCACCTTTCATGGTAACAACTCATTTTTGGTCTGAAGTCTGAGACAATACCCTCTGCCATCTATTCATGCCCTGTGGAGGTGATGAAACGTTCACGCCTATGACATAAAAGAAATTGTCTGGCACTCACAAAGGGGGGATAAAAACTTACGGTGATGCAACATTAGCCAACCACTGCAATCAAAAAGTTTTTTCAGAAAAAAGTTTGTGCTGTCTTACGGTAAAAAAAAAAAATCAGAAACTGCAATTAAATAAAGCAGATATATAAATATATATTCTAAACTAAGAAACCAGCATTAATCACATATTGAATAAAAAAAGAAACAGGAAGGTCACTTCTGAAGAAAATCCACACACTGTGTGCACACCTACAATGCACTACAATTAGTAGTTTTAGCTATCAAAGTTGATTAAAGCAGTATAAAAAGGGCACGTTTTTGCTTTCTACAAACACATCTCCTAATGAGGTTCACCCAACTAAAGCATGTCATAATGCAAACATTAGTTCTGTCCTTTGACGTACCCACTTTAAACCTGCTGACTACTTTTTGTGTTGATAGACATATCTCTGTATTTCAAATGAGGCATAAATCTTTAAACATTTTTTTTCATGCAAACTTGCTAATTACTTGTAATAACAAAACAATGTTAAACTTTTAAAACTTCAGCAATTCTCTATAAGTGAGAAAACCAGGGGTTAATCCATACTGTTAAAGGTTTGCCATTAACCTCCTTTATATATTAAGGAAAAAATTAAATGTAAAATATATGTGACCAAGGACATGAAAACGCATTCATTTAGTGCTGTTTGTGTTTTTCCTTCTACAAAATGTCTAAATTGTATTACAGCATCGACGTATTGGCGAACATGCTGCCAGACATGCTTTCTAACCAAAGGTTGCAATGTAGAATGACATGCTATGAAGATTTAGCTCCTATAGGAAAAGCAGGCTAATGTGTAATTGTGACTCTGTCGTCTTGTCTCTGCTGCTGACCCATGAGGTAAATCCAATCTATTTAGTTTACTGTATTCCATTAAGTTTCCCTCAATGCCGTAATTTTCTACAGTCAATGAACTCAGTATTGGTCAGTTTCTGCTACTGCACATCATGGCAACTTTTAACCTTTAAAAGCAGATGGATTTTTGTTAAGAAATTCCACTTGATATTTTTTAGGGCCATGAATCCCTTATGTTTGCAGTAGAATAACCATCTGAATGGGAAAAAAAGACTGAATGTTTTGTTACTAAATGTCTTATTTACTTTAAAATGTTTTGACACAAAAACAACAGTGTCTTCAATAATAACACAAAATCTGAGGTTTACAAAACAATAAATGGCAGATTCTAGGTAAATGCAGGCATGCTTCTTTCCTTTTTTTAATGTGTCATTGTTTTGTAATGAAAATCTTTTCTCTTTTTTCCAGAGATGACTGTACATGAAGGCATTTAGAAACAAAGTGTTTGTAACCATTAAACACATCTCATTTCCAGATACATAGCTGAACATATATATAAATTATAGCTAAATTGTTCCATCTAAATGTAGGCATAAAACTTGATTCATTTAAATATGGTGCAAGCTGTGTACAGTGAGGATGTTACGGTTTATGATTACTATCATAAAGCAGAAAATGAACAACCAACAGGTTGTGGAGCTGAACAGTGGAGTTTTCCTTGAACTGCTACAAGACTGTATTTGAAGGACAGAGCTGGATTCAGGCTGGGTATCATACACAGTTCATTAACTTGACAACCAATCAGTATTACAAAGACCTACTTATAAAAAAAGTAAGCTTGTTTAAACTTGTCCCTTGCAGGTTTACTACAGCGGGGTCACTGATGAGATTTACTACTCTGAAAAGCTAATTGAAAAGTTAATAAAAGTTAATTGAAAACCGTATCCTAGAGGGATGCAGGGGAGAAAAATATTAGCAAACAAAAAGGAATATTATGATTTATGGAGTCTGTTTTGCAGAGCAGTCAGCTGACCTTGAAATGTAACATGGTGGAAGAAAATGGGGAAGGGTATTTGGAATGGCATTTCAGTTGGTTTGTAAATTATTGGACACAGTTTCCAAGTGTCACATCTCACTGTTCTATGCCTGCTGTGAAGTCGACGTTTGGATTACAGTTAGTGGTATGACAAACATAACGAAAATGTTTTCATACTGGTGCGCAAATGAGTAATATGAAATGGCCTTAATAGCACATCTAAATATATCAGTTCCCAACTTTATTACTCCACTCCGTGGTGTAAGACTAGCAGGTCAGTTTTATTCTCATATTTTTCCAGAAGGCATAAATAAATAAATTATATATATATATATATATATATATATATATATATATACACACACACACACACACACACACACACACACACACAC
>JABJVR010037276.1:0-32881 GCA_025773905.1 Chitala chitala
GTGTGTGTGTGTGTGTGTGTGTGTGTGTGTGTGTGTGTGTGTGTGTGTGTGTGTGTGTGTGTGTGTGTGTGTTGCTGTGCTCTGGGATGGGTTCCAGGCTTCCCTGTGACCCTCACCAGGAATAAGTGGTTGAGATAATGGATGGAAGACATGTACTCCAATGGCAGGATCTGTGAATTACATGTTTAGGTGTGTTTTGGATGGGTGTTAGCTCTCTGTAAGTGAATGTTTCACTTGGTTGTAAAGGGCTGCAGAACCTGTGGGATGTCTAAGTGTATTAATCACTTACAATCAAAGTACTGACCGAGAAACCCGAACTAATAGAATCTTGGCTATAATTAAGTAAACTGAGCGCTTAAGTACTAAGGTGAGGTGTAACTTTTAGCTTCAGCTAGTGCTGTTTAAAGGTTTACAGCGCTATGAACTAATTCCAGAGAAACATACTGTAGCGCCCGGTGGTCGGTGACGTCGCGCCCCAGGGGTAGCATATAACAGACCGATTGGCTCCCAGAGCTAAAAACTCGAGTGGTTTAATCCTCCTGTCTTGTGCCCGGATGGGACGGGTTCGAAACCGGCCTGTTTCTCCGGATCGTTACAAAACGGTCATTGTAGCCTTTCAATTGCCTTTACAAAGAATACAACAGCAGCTTAATTCCTGGGATATGAATGTTGTTATCGTAAACAACAACATAAAAACGAAGTCAAAGTTAGAAAATGTAAGAACTATTGTTCTGAAGCCTACTGTCTGTAATTAATACTATGAAATAGTCGATAACGTTTTGCAAATTCGGATGCAAACGTGTAAAACGGCAATGATTCAATGCATGTTTAAACTTGCTGGTAGTCATTTCTCAATCCCAAACTTGGTAGAAACAGAAAGGGCTTCCCACGAAGTTGAACGATGCGGGAGGTAAATGGGTGACTTCACAAACCCCACAGACTCCGTAAGCAGACACCCTGGCTATAAAAGTTTCGGAGCTGGTTCACCTTTCAGCACAGGGCCGGAGGTTGAACAAGCGCTTTCCTCTCCTGGCAGAAGCAGAATGAGAGCATTAAACATCATCTGGGTAGTTTGTTTAGTTCTGGAAGAGACGCAGGCGTGGGGATTCAAGAATGGGGTTCTGCACAACTCTATATGGCTCGGTGAGCGACTAGCATCTTTACGCGTTAATTCAGTTTTTGTCGCACGCATGCGTAGTTACAGTACATTGTATTTACGGTACATTTTACACAATATATAATGTATAAAGTAAATCTTATACTGTAAAAAATTTAAAAGTTACGCACATCTTAACGTCGCGCGGTCTCACCAGAACTATGTGTACTTCTCATTTAATTTTTGTTTAAACATTATTCCAATTACATGTTTTGTACTAAAGCGTTTCCATTGATTGGGATATCATATTTATCAGTTTCTTCTGTATATAATTTAAACTTTCCGTAAATTTAACTGCTGAAGTTTAAAAGCTTTCGTGCTATATAATAATTACACCGGGTTACGCATCTTTGAGAAATATGTGTGATCTAAAGTAAATACGTTCGACAAGTTACAAAACAGCACTTTGCGTAAAGTTTTATTGACAAAAAAAAAGTAGCTGCATGATTGCATGACAGCGCGGAAAACGTGACAGAAAACAACACTAGTGATGAGCGCCTTTAAAAAAACTTCCAGTCCAGCGGACCATAATGAAAAGTTTTAGACCCCCACTTGAGATTATCAAAACAGTTTATTCGTTTTGCCCATTCCAATGCTTACGATCGTCTTTTTACTGCCTGTCTGGGATATTAATTTGTTATCTGTAAGGTCATCTGTAATTGTTTTACGTTGTGTTTCATGTAGACTGCGCGCGCACTTTGTCCTAAAAGAAGGTCTTGCTAAATTTTAATTCCAGAATGGCGATTATACCAATTATGTAAATCTCGCGAAGCCACAAGGTCCAGACAATAGGAGAGCTTGTCTAATGTGGTTAATATTGAAAAGGCGTTCAGTGCACCCCTGCAGCGCACATCTGGAGCACGTAAACAGGGTTTATGTGTTGTTTATTTTAACTTGGCATGTGAACATTTCCACGCTGTTTGTTAGCTCGGTACCAGTATGGTGTGTCCTGGGCTGCAGGAGCAAGGCTCTCAGGAAGATGTTTATTGAAGTGTAAAAGGCCCAGAGGATTAGAAAGTTTGAAATGAGCTTCAGGTTCTGCGGGGTCATGTATGAAAAAGGTTTTTTTTTTAAAAAAAAAAAAAGGCTGGAGGCAGCTTTGTTTTCTGAAAGACCAAAGAGGTGTATTTAGTGCCAAGACAGAACTCGATTTGCCCAGTGTTTTGTCTTTTGTTGCTCCAAGCAAAACAAGTTGGAGGTGATTATTGTTTTTTTCCAAGTTTTGTTTCATTTATTGAGGTTTCTGTGTTGAATCTTTTTTTTTATTGATTACTTCTATTTAAACATAAATTCAACTATGATTATATTAATTAATAGGTCTCCGAGAGGGGTGTGTTTAGAAATCCTGAGTCATTCAGCAACAGCTCAACTTTGCCTCCGCACAATAAACATCTAATCATTGCTAATTTCCACAGTTCCTGTCCAGCACTCCTTCCTCTTATAATTCCACTGGTCTCCTGCTTGGAAGAATTAACTGCAAATAAAAATCAGCAGTGTGATTTTTAACTTTGTCATTGTACTGCATACATACAGTTTGCGTAACATGATTATTTTGTGGTATCTGAAAAAAATTAATTCCTATAAACTCACAAGCTCAGAAGCCTTTTGCAGTATACAGGATGATGTTTTCACAGAAATGTAAAACACTAAACAGGCACACAAAAGCCATATAGATAAATGTTCTGACAGCTTGGTGTCGATGATGGGTTCTGTCAACAGAGCAAGCAGCTGGAGTGTACCACCGGGAGTCACGCAAGGGGAGGTACCAGCTGACCTACAAAGAGGCCAAGGCTGTTTGCAAGTTTGAAGGGGGTAAACTGGCAACATATGAGCAGCTGGAGGCTGCCCGACAGATAGGTCTGTAATTAGAGCAGTTCTTTTTAGAGCCTTATGTACACTTGAAATCTTCAAATTTTACACATTTAACAAAGGTTTTGTATAACCGTTTATATATCTGCAGAAGAACCCTTTCCAAAGAACTGTATTGTAATTGTGTAATGAATTATGCCGTTCTGTCAGTTTTACGTTTTATTAAGACCTATTCCTTTGGCAGGTTTTTGTACAGTTCCTTGTTTGTTCTGCTGTGGCTTTGAGGCTAAGTGAGGCAAATTATATTACAGATATAGTTATGTGAACTGTAAACATTTGCCTGCAAGTCCAACATTCTGCCTTTGGTTAAGATGGTTTTATAATCGCATTACAGACAAACAATTGTATCTTTCTACTTTAGCAAATAGCACCTAATTCAATAATGAAGAAATTAGACGTGCTGCTAACGATGTTCTAAGCACACAGACTGATTGCAGCAGATCTGAGAGGCGCATCCCTTCCCCCTTCAGGGTTCCACATTTGCTCAGCTGGATGGTTTGACAAAGGACGGGTAGGCTACCCCATTGTCAAAGCTGGTGCCAACTGCGGCTTTGGCAAAATCGGAATCGTTGACTATGGTTACAGGCTGAACAAGAGTGAGAAGTGGGATGTCTTCTGTTACAACCCCAATGGTGAGTAAGAAAGTGTCGGGGTTGTGTGTTCCAGCAACTGTCTCTCACCATGGAAGCCAAACAACATCATTGAAGTGGTCTGGTGACCAATCCTGAGTAACACAGAAGTTCAGTTAACTTTCAGTAATGGTTATGTTGTATTTCCAACATGTTATTGTGGTTGTGGGGACTGCGCACTTTCACAGTTTCAATATTGTGAATTTACAAATGTGTGGCTTGTATCTCTGTTTCCCAAGATGTTATTCCAGTGCAGAAGAAGACCGAGTTCACGGTGCTGTCTTTGAACTTGGTCTTCGAAGAACTGGTGCTCATATGACTTTATAGAAAACTACAAGAAAACTTGCATACTGTTTTACTCTTCATGCTGCTGTTACCATTCAGCTCCAGTATTCCTACCTCAATTCAGGAGGCTTAAAATTAAACACCGTCTTAAAAAAAAAAAAACTCAGTTTCACTTGGAATAATGTTTTCAGGCTTATTACCATGTGGAACCAAAGAGTGAAAAATGGAAATTACCTACACCTAGCACATTTACAAAGGAAGTTGGGTTTACTGTTATGTTTAATTAAATTTTTGGTTAAATTTAATGTTCCTGTGCTTCATTTATACACAGAAAGTGGCAGAAAACAAACACAATGTAATTCATATATTTATAAAACATTTGGACGTTTATATATCGCTGCTTCCAGAGCTGTATAAATTAAACCACTCTGGAATACGTGCTGTTGATCTGCTCTCCCACAGGCAAGGAGTGCGGAGGTGTTCTGACGGACCAGCACAGGCTCATTAAATCCCCCGGCTACCCCGAGGAGTACGAGGATGAGCAGATCTGCAGCTGGCACATCCGAGTGCGCTACGGGCAGCGCGTCCATCTGCGCTTCCTGGACTTCGATGTGGAGGACGACGCAGGCTGCATTGCTGACTCTCTGGAGATTTACGACAGCTATGATGACGTTTCGGGCTTTGCTGGGAGGTGAGTTTTGAAACAATCGGACAGGATCGGCCGTGATATCGCCACTGTTGATTAATGTAATGCATTGTGCTGTGTATACATAGCAAAACAATTTCATTAATTATTTTGCAAACAAATAGTCTGTAGCATCAAAACATTGTTTTTTTTTTAAAGATTCAGTAATATTAGGGTCAAAATACTGAATGAGCGCATATCAGCTGAATTACTGTGATATTGACAGCAAGTACATGCAGAAATGTATATAATTTTTGCAACTGATCTTATAAAACTAAATTATCAATCAAAATAAAGGATCAAAATAAATAAAATAATTCTTTAAAAGTCTTAAAAGTGACCTTTATAATGAGATAAACATTTTGTTTGTTCCCATAGATTCTGCGGAGATGATTTGCCAGATGATTTCATTAGCACAGGTATGTAATTATCTGCACTGAAACTTCTCAGTGTTGTAATCCAGTATTTCTGTTGTGGCAAGTGTAGACACCCATATGAGTTTATTGTACAGTTTACTAGGTAACGTTATCCTAAATATTGAACAGAGTACTGTTGTTAAACATGACCTAAATCCTACTGCACTGAGCATCACTCGACTTCTTCTTCACCTAGGGAACGTTCTCACCCTGAAGTTTCTGTCAGACTCTTCGGTCACCGCTGGAGGGTTTAACCTCGAGTACTTTGCCGTCGATTCAAATTCTCCTTCTCCAGAGCATAACACTACGTGGCATCTGAGCTGAACAATAATAAATATCCTTTTGTGTTTATCATGAAAATTTGAACTATGAAATGTCTCGGTTGTGTGCAATGATTGTATGTAAACAGTTTTTATTGGTATTAAAGTGTACCATACAAATTGCTGTCTGTAAACTTTAGTCTGTCACTGTCGGCTCTATGTATGGTAGACTGGAGAGTGATATGGCTCTGTGAAAAATTATCCTGTGAAATTCAACATTACAAAAGTAGTAGTTCTTCAGAAAGTAAGAAATAAACCTAATTAACGCATATGTGGTGTTTGTTGTAAAGTAAAAGGGGCTTGTTTATTGCTAATGTTTCTTTTCAAACTGATAAAATCATTACCATGGATTTATTCAATGTAAAAAGATGTGTTCTTTATTTAACAGTGTTTTGTGCTTTTTTTTAGTTTGACTTTCTTTCTCTGCATCTTTTACAAAAACAGTGTGCATATTTTGTACTGGATTATGCATTGTACATTATGGGGAACTATTGTGTGTTGTCTTTTTGTTGAGAAAACCAAATTGTTTAAAGTTTATTATTAATTATTAGTAATAACAACAACAACAACAATAATAATTTACAACTTCTCCCTCCAAAAACAGTTGTATCAAATTATTATCAATTTCATATAACCATTAATGTATGGAGGGAGAAGTTGGGAATGTTCTGTATCACATATTCATTAACCATTAAAAAGCCAAAATGCACGGAAATTAAAGTAACGTAACGGTCTTAAGTTTTATTTATTCAGATCACGTTTATTTTGGTATAAATGAAGTCTGTCTTAAAACAATTGACATTCTGAATGTGTGAAGCTATTTTATTGATATAATTAAATCTACATTTAAGATCATCGTTTTTTGTTTGTCCAAATGAGGTCGTGTGTAGTCGGTATTCTTTTGAAGAGCATGTTATTGAGTCAGGTGATGTAGTTTTTATGCAATGCTGTCTGCTCACTTTGTATACTACTACATTAACCAGGCTTTATGTGCTTAACGTAGATAACTCTGCTGCAGTCCTCACACAGCCTTTAGTGAGGACATCTGTGTTATATAACCAACTCAACCGCTCAGTGATCTGGAGACAAAGAAGCTCATGGCAGTCTTGACAGGCGATCCAAGAAGGATGATGGGGGTACGATCTCCTCCATGACTCCCAAAAAGTACAACATTGTCTTCTGTTTTGCAGATTTTTAAGTGTGAGGCTTTGCCTGGTAAAATTGTGACGAAGTCTAAGATGAAATCAAAAAATGCTTATTGAAATACTGAATGTTGAGCTTTGTGCAGAAATGTAGTACCTGCCCTTCATGTTCAATAGAAATATGTCTACTTTGTGAATTTGTACTGCACTCAAGGTGAGCAGTGGGTTTGTAAAATGAGTGGTATGGTATTATGATATATCTAACTCAGAACTCTATGAAGAGTTATGTTTTAGGCAAGTTTAGCTTCCACAGTCAATGCTACACATTAATGAGACATGTATGTTGTGTAGATGGCGATATGGGTATGGTATAGCTGTATCAGTGCCAATTTTTAGATATTGTGTGGCTTACATTGCAAGGTACAAACAAAGTACAGTATTTCGATATATTTTAGCTGAACTGGCCACATGTTCTCCAGTAAGAAAGACTTTTTTATGCAGTGAAGATATTGGTGTTGCAACACGACATGGTGTGGATGATAAAAAAGGAATTTCTATTGGTATCTTAAAACAGGTGTTCAGATACACAAAAATAGCCAGGGTCTGTGGAAGGTTGCGGAGGAGTCTTCCATGAGCGCTGATTGAGAAAGGAGCTGTAGAGCCTTAGAGTTTCCCACTAATGTTGTGGAAGTTAAATTAATCTGGGTTGGGCAAATCATGTATTCAGTTGTGCAAAATGCAGTAGAGATTAGAAATGTCTAGTTAAAATCATTTTTAAATTCTGGCATGTCTTTTATTGAATCCTGAACTCATGTTTAAAAATTCTAAGTATGCTAATGTGTACTGTAAAGGGTATGATATATTTTTTCATACACTTGACATAAATTCAGTAACCGACTGCAAAGTAAAATAAAATAATCTGTTTTAAAGTGATTCTCAATGTATACCAGTCTTTGTGTTTTTTTTTGCCTCAGTGTCATCCATGTGTAACTTGTTTACGAATGTCTGGAGTAAGGAAACAGTCAAACGCCAAATATAAACAGCATATTTAAAGCAGGTTTTTTTCATGGTAGGAACATGGTGGTCTTATTATTTACACTATAGTGTTTTGAATGAATGAGTTCTGAATCAGGGTATTAAAGCCCTTTTGTTTTTGGGAATAAACAGACTATCTTATAGACTTTGTAACTGGAAATTTAGACTGGTGTCATCTTTTGTAGGTGTATTAAAACTGTGCTTTGGTTCTTAGTGGAAATATGTGGCCACTGTTCCATTTTTTATTATTTGTGGAAGTCGATGTTCTGATTTTAGGTATAATTTGGTATGTATGTGCATGAGAATGTTCATTTTGTGGTGTATACCATACCCTATCCCTAAAGAACCCCAGATCTGATAATTTCCTGATGTTCTGCTTTGGTCTGGTGCCCTTCTTTGTGGGAGACAAGGGTTGTGTGGGAGGGGCTGCACAGATTTCTTTCCTTGCCACAGCAGGATGGGAGGAGAGCCCCCCCCAGAAGAGGCTGAAGAAAGGCTGCATTCACATGGAAGTGGTAGCTGGCTTCTGTCCTTCTGGCATCACTGAATCTTCTCTTTATTTTGCATATGGTTACTGGGGAATGTTTGTTCTCAAACCACAACCATTCAGTTTGTGGAAAGGGTCAGTTTGTACCTTATACTGTATATGTAATGCTCTTTGAAGCCTGGTTTTGGAGGAGGAAGTTAACATATGATAGTTTCTCCTTTCTGCGCAAGGGGGTACATTAATAGCCTCTCTTTAGTCTTGGCCACTTCCTGGTCTTCACAGTGGTCGCTGTCATGGTTATATTCAAAGAATCTGGGAGAACAACAAGAACCTGTGAAGGATAATTAACACCTTACAACTGTACAACTTTAGTGACCAGCCTTCACCAATGGGCTCACTTCAAACACATGTTGTTTTGAGACGGAGCACTATAGTCTGTGAGGCTCATTGTTTCCAAAAAGATTTTGCCGATTTACAGAAGACCCCTATGTCATTGTCTCCAATCCATTTGCATAACTAAAATCCCAATCAGCCTTTGGCATGCAGGTCAGTTTGTACACATGGCCTGTATTAGCTAGCATTAAATAACGACATGACATTAACGTTTACCTTCTTGGAATACTGATTTTTATATATTTATATAAATACTGATTTATGAGTATATAGTATCGAACACTGAAGTGTATAGTATTGAATTTATATTTATAGCATTGTGTGTGTATTTGTTCGACAGATCTATACTGGAACTTGATTTTTTGTTCTACAATCTTTAGAATTTTGATTGTTCTATAATCCAAGTGCATACAGTAAACGTAACTTAATAGAGGTACCTAAGCAGCATAGTGTCTGCTGCCAGTCCTTCATGAGGTGAGGAAACTTACCAGGCCTATACATGCATATGAATAAGTGCATAGGCCCATTCCCCAAAGTTTAGAAGTTCTGGCCCTAAGCGTGGGTCTTAGCTTGAGGCTGTCGTAATAGACACGCTAGCTCTGGGACTGCCAGGAAACAGCTGACATGTTTCCAAGAGCAGGATAAGATTGCTGTGACATTCAGGCTTTAGATAAATGTAGTGGTAAAATGTCAGAGTTAAGGCATAGGGGAGGTGGATGACATATTTTCCACTGCTTAAACACAGATGGATACTACATAGGTTGTGAAAAGAATGTCTGTAAATGCTGTAGTAAAGGAGGACAATGTACTTGTGGAATTCAAATAAAGTTTGAGTGTAGGAGTTTTTAGCCAGTATTGAGTCCTTAAAGCTCTGGGAGCGAGCTGACTGAACCAGCACAATAGAAGACCGATGTTTCTCAGAGAATATTGAGAAGATGATGTTTTTGAAATAAGAGCAGCATGCTGTGAAAATCAAACTAACTTACTGATTTTTTTTTCCTAAAGTGCTTGTTCTTGCTCCTGAGACAGTGTACTCTGACATCACCAGTTTTTAATTATCAGTTTTGATTGTATGCATAGAAGCTGGTTTAATTCATCTGTGAATCTATCCATCTATGCTTGGTCCAGCCGCTTTTGCTGTGAAGGGTGGTGGGTAGCCAATAGCCTATCCAAGGTAGCCCATGGCACAAAGAAAGGTAAACTGTGGATGGGGAGCCAACACATCACAGGGCACACGCACACACCCGATGTAGAATTAAAGCATACTTGTGTAAGATGATTCATTCTTTGTTTCAATTGCAAAAAACTAGTACAGGTGCATCTAAGGGAATGTGCTTCACTTACTGTTTGTAAAAATTAATCAAAATTCTTCAGCAATCCCAT
This sequence comes from Chitala chitala, assembly GCA_025773905.1. NCBI lineage: Eukaryota > Metazoa > Chordata > Actinopteri > Osteoglossiformes > Notopteridae > Chitala > Chitala chitala. The sequence goes on from JABJVR010037276.1 coordinate 9,801, forward strand.
CTGTTGCTTGAATTCTCCTCAGTCATGCATGAGTACTATTGAGTACTATTTTGGTATCCAGCAGAAAAGAATTTTGACCCATCTGTCATGGCATTTGAGCAAAGTGACCATAATGTACTGTGAAGAACAGGGTTGTTTGATTCATCAACAATTATTTACTTCCTTACTTTGAAGCTGACACTGATTCAGAATTTGTGGCTGGTGGCTTAATGGGTGAAATACCAGACTGCTGTGCACAAGTCTCTCAGTTTAAATCCTGCTCCAGCCATCAGGTGTGCGCCTGAACAAGACACTCAGTACTAGCTCCCTGGGGGCTGAATAATGGCTGCCCACTGCTCCCCCAGGGGAGGGGTTTACTGCAGAGAACAAATGTTGTTTAAAATGAATGTGTCATTTGTAAGTTGCTTTGGACAAAGGTGTCTGCTAAATTAATAATTGTACATTTAATTTACAATAGTGAGGTGAAGAGGCCCCAGTCCATGACACAAGGCGTTTTTCTTTTGCAGACACTAAATGCATTTTATTAGCTACTGTTCCAGGGTACACATTTGCCTTTAGCCACTGAATTTGAGGAAAAACCAAATGCATGCATTAATGTTAACTTCATCTGAGAGAAGAATTTTCCCATTTAAGTTGGACGTTTTAGTTTTCTTATTTGTCCATTTTGTTTTTTTGTTTTCTTTCTTTTTTTTGCTTGTTTTTTTTGCAGGCACAGAAAAGGTAAAAGAAGTGAATTTTCAGTGATTGATTTCTAGACTTTTCTGTAGCCTTGTCAACTTGCGTATATTTTTGATACGCAACACAAAGGTTTCAAAGATTCCTTGATGTCATACTTTGTTATGGAAAATACATTTAAAACAAATTCTACACCACATTTAGTTTGGACTCACATCTGTGTAAACAGAGGGGGAAAATGACAGTTTATGCAATTATGGATGGATTCTACTTGAGTTCAGATCTTATATTTTATGTTTTAGAATCTTATTAAGCATCCTAGGTGGCATGTTCCTTTCATCAAAGCTTGAGGGTACAACTAATGCCCAGATAAGAAACAAGTCACTTCCCTTCAGATGGCTTCCACATAATTGGCCGGCAGCATGCCAGTTTTGCCGGTGCGCTGCACAGTTCCATACATCCACCCCTCATCAATGGACTGTACGTTCATGATGACATCGCCGTCTTTGAAGGACACTTCATCCTGGTCAGCAGCACTGTAGTCGTACATGGCACGAACAGTTTTCTGTGGGAATCAGAAGACAGGGATAAACAAAAGAGACTTGGTTACACTCAATTTTACAGATCAATATTTTACTGGAGCTATTCATGTCAAACTGTAGTACTGCAGGGCCCTCTTCTGGGAACACTGAAAATTTTTAAAACCATACAAAAAATGCTGAACAACTATAAATGATATTTCTATAATTCCAGTACACTTTCTCATTGCCTTCCACTTACCCCAGTGGTAGAGGGATGAGATGGGACAGAGGATGCAGTAGTCAGCTGTGTAGCCACAGACGATGACCTCTGCTGCACCTCCACAGTCTTTGCTTGGCGATATCCTAGGAAGTGAAAGGTTCTGCTATCATAAGAATGTCTCAAATGGCCTCCTGAATATTATATTGTTTGGGAAGAATGGCATTGCTCTTGAATGTGCTGAATATTGGTAGCTCAGCATCTGAGTTAAGATAAATTGGCTTACCTAAGGAAGTGCCACCAAAGCCATTGCTGTACTGAGAGAACTGATTGTCCAAGTTTTCAGAGACTTCTGATTTCTCATCCCCAGGGCTCATGGCACTGGCAGATCGGGAATAGTCTTTGCTGCGGCGCTGGGCTTGGACTGTAGTAACAAAGGGTCAGGGTATCAGACATACTAATAGCTTTGGGTGCCATCACAATAAAAACATCTTTCAGTAGCAGGTATTAATGGCTGAGACCCATACCCGACATCATGTGTAGACTCCTGGACTGGATGTTGTCCTCTGCTGGGTCATAGTCAAAGACGGAGCCAGGGTTAGTGCGCCACACACGCAAGTCTATGGGGAGGAACAGTGGCATTAGAAACCTTCAATACAGAAATGTCAAAATAATCACAGCTGGCTTCATTTTATTTATTGAATTAACATGAACAAGGTGTGGTTATTACCAAATACTTGATGGTTGTCACCCACCTGGAAATTGTATACATTGTAACTGTTAAAACCCGACGAGTTTAAATGCAGATGAGGCACACGAATACAGAAGCTGACCTGTGATGGTGTCGTGGTCGTGGTCCACGTCCCTCTTCCTCTCCATCTCCACCACACGTCTCTGGATGCCACGATAGTTGATGTCACTGAAGTCTTGCATGTTCTTCTTCACTCGTTCAGTGATTGGATCGGTGACCACGGGCGTGAAGCTACCCTTGTTCTTCTCAAAGTCTTTGTGGTATTCCACCTGAAGTGCAACATATCTTCTCTTAGAAACAGCAGTGACACTGCAAAAGCATCTCACTTAAAATTAGTTCAGAAGCATCCTGCATGTAACTGAGTTGACAATAAACTGTGCAAAGATCCTATATGACAACATGCACTATGTCTTCTATAAAAATGTACAATGAGTATGTAATTAAACTATTTCCTATATGGCCACACTTTGCATACTGATGGACAGACACTCACTCCAGAAATAATTCGTTGGGTCTCCTTCACACGCCTCATTTCAGGAGTATCTAAGATGAAAGAAGCTTTGCCCCGGACCTGCTTACGGAAGCTGTCTGAATACAGCACCTGTGGAAACAGCGGTTGAGCTCCATAGTGAGGGATGGTGGAATGTTAAGTCAATTTCTGGCAATTGAAATTATTGTAAAGAAAGAACTAACCCTTTGAAGGAGATATTGTAGAGAAGACAATGATTACAAATGTATAACCTAGATTACATTGTATGATCTGGCAAATGTGTTTAGATGTAAGAAACTTGTAAAATGTTAGAGAAAAGAACTGGGGACTTAAAATAGAAACATGCGACTCAAGAACATACTGAGCTGATGTGCTCCTGGTTGCGTTTGACACGTTCCATCTCTGGGGTGTAAATGACAGGTGTTCCCTTCATTGAGTTGTCCTTATACAGTACCTACAGGACAGAAATACATTCCAGGATGCAGTGAGAGACCCTACTGCAACACCATACTCATATTCACTGTAGCTTGATCTGGACAAGACCAAATGCTGTACAGCAATTATCTTCACTCTGAAACTGTACCACTCATGATAAGATTATGCCAGGGATATTATGGAGAAACTGTCCCTCAAATCACTTACAGGATAAATAGAAACAATAAATAGAAAAATGCAAGCATGGTGAGTGTGTCGAGTGAGTTTGAGCAGTGGTGGACCGCTACGTGTCACGAGTAACGAAAAAAACAGGATGTTACCGAGCTGATGTTCTTCTGGGTCTCTCGTACCCTTTTCACCTCTGGCAGGTCTGGGATGGCAGTACCCTGACCCACAGATTCCTTGTACTTTATCTATCCAGTAGATTCATTCCATGGAGAAAAAAGAAATTTACAATGAGAAAAAAATCTCAATCATATGAATTTTCATATTAGCAGAATTGGCCAGTACATTAATATGTAACAGCCTAGCCATTAAAGATATCACATACCACTTTGTACAAACAAAACTACTGTTGAATATGTACAAACCTGTTCAGTGTTCATTCATACTGCAATTGGTACATTCTTGTTTAATTCAATTATATAGTTAGAATGTAGTTACAGACAGAGTCCTTTTTGTATTAGTGAAAAGCACAATAGTTTTTACTGCCCTGCCTTGGAAAATTCAGAGGAAGCACTCTGTTAAAATTGACAGGTTTTGGTGAGAAATATTTTGGGAATTTTTTTGTAAAGAATTAAGCAGGTCATTAAGGTTTTTGTTTATACATACAGGTGTTTACACACAGGAGTATAAGGGCGGTTTTGGCAGGAATGTTGGATTACGAACAAACAGCAGACGAGGGCATAAACAGCACCAATGTACCGTGCTAACGTTCTGCTGATTGCGTTTTACTCTCTCCATCTCTGGGGTCTCTGCAATAGTTGTTCCTCTGCCCAAATTATCTTTGTACAGAATCTTAAAAAAAATGCAAGATCAAAACGGAAAGCAAATTAGCGAAATTTAACATGATATATGCACAGCTTGTTTGAGTCAGTACAGGTAGAGCAGTGAGCAGCCCTCTTCTTCAGCTTTCTCCGTTTTTGTTTACATTGGAATGTCGGCACCAAGTTCGCTCTGCAAGTGCTTCGGAAAATTGAAAAAAAAGAAAGAAAAAAGAAAAATAACTGCACCAGAACTGTTGGGCGTCGTGACACCATGAAACGTGCCTGCAGAAGAGGGCTGCGAAGGCTGCATGACATGGCTAGGAGGTGTGGTCAGACTATATCTGGTGGGCCTGGACCTTGGCTATCCTTGCCAAAGCCAATGTAGCAGCACTCTTGATTACTGAATTACTGCTCAATACCTGTAGGCTGCATTGGCTTAAACTTGCTCTAGGGAAAGTGGATGAAAACCTTTAAAAAGGCAAAATTATTACTGTCCAAGAAGGGGAATTCCATAAGTTTTACATTTGTTTGCACAGAAAATCACAAACAAATGGCAAAATGAGTTGTTAAATAAAAGCATTCAAAAAGAAAAATTATTGGTAAAGTCAGGGAGGTGGGAGGACTTTGGATGGGTGTTTTCAAAAGAAGTTTCAGTTTATCGGGTCTAATTTTAGGGATGGAGGAGGGGTTATTGGAGCACAGGAGAGAACAGGGGAGGAGGTCACTTGCAGGAGCACCAGGTGAACAAAACAAGGAGGTGCTACCGAGCTGATGTTCTTCTGGGTCTCCCGGACCCGTTTCACCTCGGGCAGGTCGGGGACAGCAGTACCTTGACCAACAGATTCCTTGTACTTTATCTACCCAGTGGGAGATCCACAATGAGCGAGGAGAAAGACAGCAATCTCACACAGGACAGTCAAATGTAAGTAACACCAAAGCTTTATATCTACATGTCTGTCTACTGTGACTCATTGGTGGATGACTATACTCACACATTACCTTTCAAGCACAGTTGTTTAGACATGCTCCCGGAAACAGGAACATTAGATTTAGGACAACAGTGTATGAAAATGCACATGACATTACTAGAGAATGAGGACTCATACTTGTTTAATAAATTTTTTTTTAGGATGGAAACCTACAGTTGTGTTAATATGAAATGTCAAGTTTAAAGGTGGTTTGAGTGGTAACTACAAAGACCTGTATAAATAGTTTTTTAAACACATTTAATGGCACTGGGTAAAAATTTAAAAAGTACAAGGGAATTGGGTAGAGCAGTGGGGTAATATTAAACGTGGGGTGGATGAACAACAATCATATACCGTGCTAACGTTCTGCTGATTGCGTTTAACTCTCTCCATCTCTGGGGTCTCTGCTATAGCTGTTCCACCGCCCAGTTCCTCTTTGTACAAAATCTTTAATAAGACACGAATAAAGCTCAAGACAACAGTGACGTTCTCTGCTTTTTTGATGTGAATCATTGAAAAACTGACACTTTCTGGGAGGGAAATACATGAAAGGTCTGCATGCCAGGTTCTGTTTGATCTCAAAACGGTAATTATGTACAAAAAAGAAAATCAATTCTGCAGAGATGTCGACAACAATTAAGAAAGGCAATTTTTAAAAACTTACTGATTCTATAGAATATGATTAAGTATAGCAGAGCAGAACTGTGTAAATGTCAGTGTAGTACAATGTTGATACTAGTCTGTGATTTTAGTCACATTTGTGCACATTTCAAACAAAAAGGCTAATACTGAATGTGTATATGCAGAACATTGCAAAATAAGCAAAAACAAAAAAAGAATGACAGAACAAAAAACAAGAACGAAAAAGGAAAAGAAGATCAAAAAATGTTAGTATGAAAAACAGGTAGAGATAGAAGGGTAGCTACCGAGCTGAAATTCTTTTGATTCTCTTTGACACGCTGAATTTCAGGGGTGTCCTGTGTGACACACACTTTGCCTTTACTGTTTTTAAGGTCATTCTGGTACTGTAGCTACAGGAAAGAAGAGGATAAATGCAATGTTATGAAATTATGATCTTGACCCCAAAAGAAAAAGGTTTAAAAAAAACAAAGAAAAAAGAAAGAAAAAAAAACCACAACAAAATATGAAAAGAAACTGAGTGTTTTCAAGTCTGGTTCAAATAAGTAATCTTTCAGTATACAACAGAATTCACACTGTATAACCGACTGTAGTCTGTAGTAACCAATGGTACTTGAAACACACTCATTTAAGCAATACATTTATGTATGAGAAAGTTTAATTACTCCTGGGTTTGTTTTCAGTACAATTGTGCTGTATTCACTAACATCCTTCAAAACAGGGTAAGGTGGTGGCATTCGTGTATTTTGTTCATTTAAGCAAAATGATTTATCCAATCACACACACACACACACACACACACACACACACACACACACACACACACACACACACACACACCTCTACTTACAGTGCTGAAGTTCTTCTGGTTTTCACGGAACCTCTGCATCTCTGGAGTGTCCACTACTGACACATATTGGGACATGGTCTTCTCCGCCTCCTCCTTGTACTTTTTCTGTCCAGTATGAAAGAAAGAGAAAAATTATGGAAAACACAAATCACCTGATGACCAACAGAGTGGTGTGCCCATATCAGAAACAATCAGTTTAACATGTATAAAAACATGACATTATACTTTGCTTCAACCATATATTTTAAAATTCAATTTAGCCACCTAAGGTAACACGGCACAAAATTAAAACATATCATTGACAACTACATTAGCAGTGCCTTCTGACCCCTCCCCCTCTCACCTGGCTGTTAAGGTTCTTGACCTGCTGAGCATGGATAATCTCAGGCGTGTCAATCACCGTGGTGTAGTTGGCCCGGTCTTGTTCAGCTGTCTGCTTGTACTTTGTCTAAGAGACAAAACGTTTTCCTTGCTACCAGAGTGTTTTTCCCAGCATAATCTAATAATGATGGTACATGTTATAATGCTACAATGTAACAAGGTCCACCATGCCTCATGAATAGGTGGGCCTCTCTGTGCACCAACCTGACTGAGGATGTCAGTGGCGTTCTTTGCCCTCTGGTAGTCCGGAGTGTCAGTCGCCGGGGCTCCCATTCCTTTCCCTTTGATCTCAATCTCCAGGGCTTTTTTGTACTCGCGCTGCAAACATTCCATTAGCAGTACTTCACATTGACTGTGCACATTAAGACATGACAACCACATCAGCTGTACATATAGTGACTAGACTGATGGAAAACAGTTAAATAAGTACATATACAATGTCACAATGAAATGAATGTATTTCTGTAGGTTATCAGTAGAATGAACTTTTGGGAAACTGTTAAAATAAGAGTTTTAAATAGATAAACATTACATGTTAATAGTGCTGTTAAGTGAAATATTAGAAAGATCTTAAAACTACTAGGGATGTCAAAACATGTGGACTTTGCTGGTAATTATAAGAAAAGGTCAGTTAGAGTGATGTATAGTTGACGGACAGCACAACATTTAGCACAACCTACCGAAGGAAGTGCGTTTTAATCTCAGCGTCTGGTTAATGTGGGGTTTGGTTCAGTTACGGACATGGACTTAGTAGTGGAGTTGCTGGTTGTCGTCAAGGAAACGGGAGAGGAACAGTTCTGTTAGCTGGGGGGAAGATTGGGATGGCACCATCTTCAGAGGAAGTGAATGAGGAGATGGAAATGGCAGCAGCAACACCTGTTACAGACATACCTCATTCAGGATTTGGGTTGCATTCTTTGCCCTTAACAGTTCAGGGGTTTCCTCCAGCACTGTCAGCCCTTTACCTTTCACCCCCTCCTCCAGGTCCCTCCTGTACTCTTTCTGTTAGAAAGAGTGAGGCGACATGAGGCACATATACAGCAAAATCCACCCTTCAGGCCTGCAGATGCCTTATACTTGCAATGTGATGAAAAGAATACTGTTTTTCTTTCTTGTGTTTAAGAACACAATTTCCATACTAGGTGATATGGCATGAACACAGAGTTTTAAGTTTTTTTATGACCTGTGTATTTTATTTCCTCAAAGATAAAGGTAATTTTGTGGATATAATCATTGGGCCTGGTTTAAAAAGTAAATAAAACATTCCATTAGCACAAAAACAAACACAGCTTTGACTGCTGGGTGACGCAATTTTCTTTTCTTTTTATGTCTACAGACTAACATGCTGAACTCCATGGCCTTGGCACGAGTGCTTTTTACCTCGCTCACTATTTTGGTGGCATGTCGGACATGCAGCATGGAAGGGGTAACTTCCAAGCCTGACAAGTTCCTCCCCTTCATACCCTCCTCGTAGTCTTTCTTGTAGTCTTTCTGTCCACCAAGAAAACAATGGGACAAAACTGTGAGGTACACACGATGGTTTGGTACTATCAACGCACCAAATGTTATTTGCTATCTAGATTTTCTGCTTTGTTTAGCCACAGATGTGTTACACATTTTTATGAACTCTTGATGTGGGTGTGGTCAGTATCTATGTAGCGTCTAGCACTGCTGCTGGAAAACATGATATGTTTGTTTCTTTGTAGAAGACCAAGATAGTTAGCATGGCCATATGAGGATATGTTGACTATAGCTTAGAGAATTCAGTACCTGATGTACAGTAATAAATACTAGCTGTGCTATGCATGTCCGGCTTTTACTGGAGTTTTCGTCTGACACTGTTAGTGTTTTCTCCAGTATGGCAGATGCACTCGTTCACAGTTAGTGTTTTCTCCAGTATGGCAGATGCACTCGTTCACAGTTAGTGTTTTCTCCAGTATGGCAGATGCAGTCGTTCACAGTTAGTGTTTTCTCCAGTATGGCAGATGCACTCGTTCACTGTTAGTGTTTTCTCCAGTATGGCAGATGCACTCGTTCACAGTTAGTGTTTTCTCCAGTATGGCAGATGCACTCGTTCACTGTTCCTCACCTGACTTTGAAGCTGCTGGGCCTCCTTAGCCGATATGTACGTCGGAGTCTCAAAGTCCAGCATGGCCTTGCCTTTCTCCTTCTCATACTGCTCTTTATACTTCACCTGCAGACACAACAGGGTCCTCTGCTACCTCCACAAGCTTCTCATGTGCTCAATTCATGTATGTGAGATGGATTTATATCGATTTAGGACAAAAAAAAGTGAATCCAGGAACAGAGATGTTCTCAAACAGAAGTGCAGATTCAGATTGTTAGAAACTGATTCAGAAGGATTTTTTTCTACCAAGATCACAGGTTTGCTTTATAGAATTAAATAATTTTGCAATAATTATGGTAATTCTAGCACAATGCTAAGAATTTGAACTAAATCTTGTGGCAGCAATAGAGTTGTTCTTATCTGTGGGCAGTGTTTTTATCTTCACACGGGACCCCATAATGTGAATTTCGTCACACTTTTACTTGATGGCAACCCTTGAACATACTTACCTGGCTCTGCAGGTCTGAAGCCTCCTTGAGATGAATCTGTTCAGGTGTGTCTGGGATCATGTGATAGTGACCTTTGCTCTCCTCAAATTTCTTTTTATACTGATACTAAAGGGGAACAAACAAAAGCAGCTAAATACAGCTACACAGTGTCATACGTCTGTGTTCATATGCTGAAAACTATTTACAAGAGTGTCAAGTAGAGTGCAGAAACATGAGAAGAGTGAAGGTGACACGGCTGAAGCACTGCTGTATGAGAGAACAGCCCCTGTTGTTAGCGCCTTACATCACTGGCCAGCTTGCTAGTGCTCAGGTTATGCTGCATGGAGAGGGACTCGGCCATGTCTGTCACAGGTTTGTGGAGTTTTTTCAGATCCCTCTTGTACTTCACCTGAAAGCAGTGCACGCACACACACACACACACACATACATTATAAGAAGTCAGACAGAGTGCAAGGTTCACTTTTGGGCACATCATTTTTTTCCATCTGATTGTTTTTAAAAACAATGTTCATTATATAAAGCATTTTCAAACTAATTACCATAAATAAATGGGTGATTTAAGCAGTAACAGTACATGAAAGTACATGTAAATTTTTGCGTTTTGTTTTTAGTATAGACCTTTACTGGGTCTTCAGATGATTTAAACATCTCTTTAGCACACAGCTCACCTCGCTGGCAAGGCTGCTGGCATCCTTCAGAGTTTGATAGATCTTGCTTGTCTTGAGATCATACTGTGGTCGCTGTCCCTTCATCTCCTTGTCAAACTTCTCCTTGTATTTCACCTGTTGACAAATGAGAGTGATACTGCTGTTGACATTTACCAGCGTCCTTCTGTGACCCAAATGCGTTTAAAACCCTTTTTTTTTTTTTTTAAAGAGATCAGGTGAAATGTAATGTTTGTGACACTACATAAAAAGGGCAACTCCTACCAAACGACATTTGGACTGATGGACATGGGATGCAAACGAGGGTGATTTCCATAAAGTGTAATCCCGGCCATACTCATTTCATTTTTGCTTTCAAATGTTGCTTTGGGATTCAGAGGAAATCTTAATTTACTAGTCAGTGCAATCAGTCTTTTAAAGGGGGGAGCGTTTCATTTAAAAACTGTATCTGTGAATGGAGGACTCTCCAAGTGAGAAAATGAGGAATCAATATGGCAGATGAGAAAGTGTGTGGGGGGGTGTGGGCTCATGTTGGAGAAGCACATATTGAGAGAAGAATGACTGAAGTTAAACAACGCAGTTTATTAAAGATTTTGTATAGTGAAATAGAGTAACAAAGAGCTGCAACATTAGCAGCATTGTTTGCATGAAACAAAACAGCAGCTGTGATCTGTACACTGGCCTTCAGCATGCGGTCGCTGCTACGGACATTAAAACCAGTGAACCATCACAGCTGTTAATGCTGTGAATCAGCACTGCTGCAGAAACTGTGTATCCTGCATTAAAATAAGGACGGCGGCTCCAGTGTGAAGACGGCCATACCTGGCTCGTCAGCTTGGACACTTCCGTTGCAAGGGTGATATCAGGCCGGTTGTTGAGCGATCCCCCACGGCTGGCCTCCTGGCGAGCTTTGTCTCGGTACCCCACCTGTCAGACCGGATCCACAAATTGAGTGCAGAAATTTTCTTACGTTCTTATTTAAAACCCACACTTTTTTAAGCAGACATGCTGCAGCAGCACAAACTTGCAAGAGGTCACCAGCAATACTAAAGCTAAGGGTGTAGAAAAATCAAAAGCTCTGATGGTGAGAGAGTTAAAGTGGTTGTGGCATGATCAAGGCAACCCTCTGTCCTTGCTGTAAGCCAGCGAGACATGCTCACGTTACTGATGAGCTTGGCAGCCTGGCTCGCCTTCCTGATATCGGGCCGGTCGGCCACTGGAGTGTAGTGCAGTTTGCCTTTACTCTCCTGCTTGTAGGCCACCTGAAGCAGAAACGAGCAAAGGCAGAGAAGATGTGAGGAAAACACTGCTGGACTTCATTACTTGCACTTTGCTCAAAGTACCAGACTTAATATCTGTACGTATTACGTTTCCACAGAAAACTCTTGGAAAAAATATATAACCCATTTTAGCTGACACCTTATCTCCTTTTCCTTATTGGTAGCAAATAAATTAATCCTCTACCATAGTCTATTGTTTAAAAACAGGCTAAATTAGGATTGTGTGGTCTGGACAGATCTTATCTGTGTGAGGAAGAGTCACTTACGTTACTCTGGTTCTTTGCCACTTCCATAGCGTGCTGCACATCAGGGGGGACCAACATATTGTTGTACTGGGACTTTCCCTTCTCCTTCTCAAACTTTAGCTTGTATTGTTTCTGCAAAGAGACCAACGGATACCAATTTAAAAGCAATAACTCTTCAAAATGAACTTTCTCCACACCCTAGCAGCAAAAACAAAGGCTGTTCAGCTTTCTAAACTCAACATTTTCAATTGTATTAACATTTGAAATTAACGTAAAATTTTTAAATGAAGTTAGAGGTGGAGAAGAAAGTGAGGCTGGCACACTCACCTCGCTGATGAGCTTTGTAATTTCCTTGCTGTGTGTGGTGTCGCGGGTTTGGGGCAGCTTGGTGAAGGACCCTGACTGCCGTGCCTTCTGGCTGGCTGCCTTGTATTTGCTCTGAGAAGGAATTGGAACATTTCATCCACAGTGTGGCATCTATCGATACTGTTATATCTGTCATTAGCAAAGAAGACCCAAAGCTTATAAAACGCATGATCTCTTGCCACATTTTTTAACTTGCATTAAGGCCTCCCGATGAAAACAGGAAAAGTTTTTCATTTGAATTGCTTTGTTAAGTAATGGATAGTAACAGAGCTACAGCGCACTGTGTTTGACAGAAGAAAGTGAAGGAATGCAGAAATATTTATCATGCAAGAATTTAAAGTGGTTTTTTTTGCAAGAATACAAAGACAATGTACGAAACAGTCAAGCCTACAAATCGATCAACTATAAAACCATAAGTGATCGATTTCCTCCTAAAACACTGGTAGTTCCTTACCTCAGATGAGAGTGACGCGACTGATTTGGCATGGACAATCTGAGGAGTGTCAGGAACGACCATATACGTGCCCTTTGACTTCTCATACTTCTCTTTATACTTCACCTGTAGGAAAAGTGTTAACATTGTACCACCTGACAGGGGATGTCAATGGGGAAATGTTAAAACAAGCGGGTAGATTTTTTTTAGCATGTCTAAGCAGCAAGGTTCTCAACTTTCCCTACTTTCCCCAAAATAAATTAATAAATTTTTCTATACATGCATATACATATTAGATCTGAGACCACAGGGCTATGGATCCTACCCGTGTTCAGGCGGACATACTGAAGTGATTAAGTAATTCAACATGAATTATGTAAAAAAAAAAAAAAAAAAAAAAAAAACACAATAACAGTTTATGTGCTGCCCTTACTTCACTGGCCAACTGGCCCGTCTTCTTGAGAAGAGTCATGAGTTTGTCATCAACAACGGACGTTTTGCAGCCCTTCAGTAACTCCTTGTCATACTTGTACTCGACCTGTTGAAGAGGTGGCAGTGTTAGAGAGGCAACAACAAGAAGGATTCACTGCACCATCGTCTGTTCATCACAAGCAATGTAAACAGATACAATGAAAATTCAGCTTTTCTGTACTGTATTAAGCTCATGTATACCATTGAAAAAAAATTGGTTAATGATTATATACACAATGAAAAAAAGATATGATGTTTTAAAGAATAAATATGCTTTGGAGTTTTTACATTGGTCTGCAGTGATCAATGTATTGTAAACAGTGACGTTATTCCAGAATGCAAAAGCACAAACACACATTAGGTTATGGAGTGAGTGCTGCACTCCACTTAATGTATGTCAATACCCATCTGTGTCAGCCAACAAGCTGTTTAATGTTTCATGAATGCGATGTTGATGTAAACCCCCGGGAGACCCTTGCGCACAAATGGGTCTTACTCACATCGCTCTGCTGTTGGGTGGTCTTCGACACGTGAACAAAGTCAGGCCGATCCACAGTCCAGATCCATTTGTTCTTGGTGGCTTCATACTTCTTCTTATAGTCGAGCTACACAGAAGGGCCCAGTTAAATGTGCATTTCAGGGGAAAAGCTTTTGAGTCAATAAGACAAGGGACATCACTGCGCCTTACGTTGCTGATGTTCTTGTAGGCCTCCTTGGCAGCTCGGATCTCGTGAGCGTCTGACGCTACGTTAATGTGGGCTTTCTCTCTCTCATACATCTCTTTGTATTTTTGCTATGGAAAGAGACACAAGTGGGTCTTTAGATGATGGATGGTGTGCACACCAGTAGCAGAGCAAACCAAATGGGTGCTGATCAGGCTTACTGTGCTTTGTAGATCCTTGATCTTCTTCATGTGCAGCTGAAGTGGGGTGTCATGGCCCAGGGTGTAGCCTGTGGCCTTATTCCTGTGATACTCCATCTTATAAATGATCTGAAAAGTAGGGCATAGTGAAGTATTAACCGCACAACCATTACTACAATACACCATTGTTTCTATTTGAAATGCTAAACCGTGGCAAACATTGTTTGTGCCAACATCACGGATGTTCCTTTTGGGAGCAGATCCCAGCAGGGAGCAGACTGAGACCGTGATGATGCTGCTGCAGGAAACATGGGAGACACTCACATCACTTATCTTCTTGCTGCGTTTGTGCATCTCGTGCGTGGGAGTTTCCAACACAGTGGTGTACTTGTCCTTTTCACGCTCATACTTCTCCTTGTACTTCCACTGTGGGGGGGTGAGCACACACAGACGTAAGGCAGCTGGACACGCACACCCTCGCTAGAGGCTTCGGTGTTTGCGCTCTGACAGATTTTGTGCTTAAGCTTTAAATCAATCAGAGCATCTTCTGACCTGTTTATTTGCCAGCCGTTGTAATCAACTTGTTTCATTCTAATGACAGTTGCTTTTATTCTATTACTAAACTGCTTCAATCTTATTACAGATGTGAAGTTAATTGACACCAAAGAGATATTCTGGGACAGATATTCATTTAAGTTTTATGAACCTATAATGCAAATCGGTTATATGCAGAATCCTACATGTTACATGAATAAGGTTTATAACCAAGTGCTGCTCAGATAATTTTAGGTTAAGCAACCTGCTCAACTGTAGCATATCACCCGGGTATTTATCCTGCTATTTCCCAAACACAGATTTAGGTACTTAATTATGCAAGTGTACTATATATGTTTATACTATTATATTATACCATCCTTGAGTATTACTGGTTTTAGAGCACTTAAGGTAGTGCACCAAAAAGGGTGCGGTTACAGGAAGGGATAGACACATACATGGGCCGCATAATCCACACTCACAAAGAGGGCATTGAATCACAAGTCTATAAAAGCATTTTTGGTGTTATTAATGCGCAAGGCCATACCTGACTCCACATGTTGGAGTTGTAAACGGCTCTGATGATGTCTGGCCGGAGAAGCTCGTTGCAGCCACTCTTCAGGAGTTCTCTTGCTTTGGACTTGTACAGCTTCTGTGGGCCAAAGAACACACAGCATGGGCCAAGAAATACACAATATGGGTCAAAGGTGGAGATGCTGGAAAGAGTTATGTGACAGAACTTAGACAGCAGGGGTCCTGGTGTGCAGGAGGAATTCATTGTCATGTAACTCTCATAAAGACAAGTTGGAAAACAAAAATCCTATTTAACTGAAACAGATACTATATGCGTTATTATTAAAAGCTAAGCACAGCAGCATAGAAAATTTATTTTAAAAAATTAAGATGTTTTACAGGATGCACACAATGTAAGTTATAGATGTTTCGGCTGCAAGTTTTTAATAGAAGGCCTTACGTTATCGATCACAATGGCAGCTTTCTTCATGGTACGGAAGAACGGAGTGTCACTCGTGTACTTGAAGTTGTTTCTGTCATTTTCAGAAGATGTTTTGTATATCCTCTGTAAGGCAAAGACAAGAACAGGCGTGAGCATGAATCGTCTTTTCAAAAAAACATATGTGATAAAATTAATTACGGATTATGCATTAAAGATCATGCTGATGGTCATAACTTTTGATCTGCTTTCCCTGGTTAGTGTGGCAGAGGTAGGGATCCTCTTTACTTAACACAGAGTAGAAGGCAGAGTGCAACCTGGATGGCACCAGTGCATCACACTTAACTTACGCACACACAAATTCATACACTCCATTGTTATTTATCCTTAAAAATATATGTATACTGTGTTTCTTTGGACTGTGGGAGGACTCTAGACCACCTGGTGTAACTTCAGGCAAAAACAAAGAGAACATGCAAACTTCACACACAATGCTGAGGTACAGTTCTGTAGGTGTGAGGTGCCAATAGTACAGGTCTGACCACAGTGCTGTTCTAAAAGGTTTTATGTTCACTGCAAGCAAAACAATGCAGAGACAGCATATTACCTCACTGTAGAGGGTCTTGTTTTTCTCTGCCAGGGCCATCAATGGTGTGTCCCACACATAACATCCAATGCCCTTCAGCCAGTCCAGGTCCTCCTTGTACTTAACCTGGCATAAGGTAAATTAACAGCTAACACCCTGACCTGAAGATTTCTACAGGCAACGAAGCTTACATAAATACGCATGTTTTCAGGATCAAAAGTAAAAATGCAACATCTGTAACTGTAACACAGAAAAGGAAGAGAAGCCATACTCACAGTGCTGACTGCATCCGTTACAACCTTGTGGTGATAGAGATCTGGACGATCTGGGATGGACCTCCACAGGCCCATTGAACTCATATACTTCTCCCTGTATTTCACCTGCAGACAGAACACAGTTCCCATAGATCAGAGTTGGTGGAAACATCTGGTAGTTTTTAACACGTCAAGAAAACCGTTGTTGCATGAACAACTCTGCCACGTCACTGACCCCACTTATGTCATCTGTGACCCTGCGATGATAGATGATGTCTAGGGCATCCTTGACGGTGTGATAGTGGCCCCTGGCCAACTCAAATGTCTCTTTGTAGCGAACCTGGAGGGTCAAGGACATATTACACACTGAATCAAAAAAACGAAACACGAGCACAACAGATTAAACATCTGACGGTTCTAATAGCTTGCTTACATCGCTTGCATTGAAACAGGCCTTCTTGGCTATAATCAAAGTAGGCGTGTCAGCAATGGATGTGTGCTTGTGTTTCATCTTCTCATATTGATCCTTGTATTTCTTCTGCAAGGGGATACGGGAATCAAAAAACGATTAATGAACTTTGATGTAAAGATGCCAGTTACAAACCATCAACTGTAGAGTTCAAGAAACCCATGTAAGAGAAGAAAGACCACCCACTTCACTGTAAACAACTTTCATCTTCCGGGAGTGTTTCATGCTTGGGGTGTCGACCTCTTGCGTGTAGTGGGCCCTTTCCTTGGAAGCCAGCTCAGTGTACAGGAACTGCAAAGCGCAGAGGCGTTAGCCAACAGGGTAACAAACACTTTCCGAGGCAGTGCACATGAGTTCAACCACTGAGGCTGGACCGGCCAACAGCAATGCACCTGATTCGTAAGCAGTTGTGCCCACTTGACTCGCTGAATGTCGAGGCGGTCCAGGTTTGTGGTGCACTTGGACTTCTGCTCATTGCCTTTGGCTCTGTACACCAGCTAAGAGAGACAAACACCAGAGCAAGTTAAATCCCATCATATGGATGAAATGTAAAAATCAGGCCCGATGCTAACTGTGATACTACTCAAAATGGAGCCTTACATTACTCATGTGGGTCTTCAGCTCAGTCAAGCGTCTATACTCTGGGGTCTCCAGGACAGTTTGGTAGTGGCTAAGCATCTTCTTTGCCTCAGTATCATAGGTGGTCTTGAGAGAAAAATGAGCCCGTTGATGTGGCATGGCAGTTTATACAGCACCGTGAGGTAAAATCTAGAATTTTCTCACTGACTGGACTGAGTGTTGCACATACGCACCCGGAACCTGGTGACATTGCGAATGCGGACTATCTCAGGGGTTTCAAAGATGAAGCAGCCGAACCCCCTCAGCCACTGCAAGTCCTCTTTGTACTTAACCTGTCAAAACACAGGCGATACAAAAACGTACAATAGCTAAAAAAATTAGGAAACCTGTGATTACAGGTTTATATAAATATTAGTCTACAACAACAATTTTGTATAAACGCATGCGTTATATGTAAGTTACTCTTAGATATGAGCGTTGGACACAAACTCATACACAACAAACACAAGTATGGTGCAAATTGTTTACAAACGACATACATCGCTGGCGTTCTTGTTCACGCTGTAATAGTGCATCAATTGGGGAGTTACTGGAAGGGAAATCAGGTTGCCTCTGCTGTTGAAAAACTTTTCCTTGTAGCATAGCTGTAGAAGAAAGGTGGTCTCATTTGCATTTTGCCGATATAAAATAATATTAATGAACATAAATAAAGACTGATGTTGAAAATCAGCAGCTTTGTCACTTATTTGTTCTGAGTATCCATGGGACTGTCAATAAGGCGATGGATTTTTATGAACAGACGAGAAATTACATACATCACTGATGGCCTTCTGAGTAGCCTTGACCTGCTTGATCTCAGGTGTGTCGTAGGTTGTGTGGATCTTGTCTTTTTGCTTATGGTACTTCTCTTGGTAGAGGCGCTGCAAAGACCAGTGTGCTGAGTTTTAGACCAAAATTCAGGTTATTCATATTTTTGGTAGTCTAAAATGTTTCAAAGTCATTTCAACAATACTCCACACTTGGCGGTTTGTTCTGTGACATCTGTTCTGCTTTCTGAAACTATACCTGCAAAGCAAATTCAGGCGGACAGGCAGACCTACCAGGTTGGTGACCGCATTCACTTTCTTGATGTTGACAAAATTAACACTTTTGCAGTCCAGGGTATAGTTCTTGGCCTTTGTGAGTTCATATGTTTCCTTGTATTTCACCTAGGCATTCAGTCATGAGGGATAAAGCAGCACAGAGAGTTACAGCTGACAGCAAATAAATGATTATTAAATTGAAAAACAGGAAAAAGTTACAAAGGGACCAGTTACAGCCAGTGTCGTACATAGCTAAACAGGTGAGTGTTAGCCTTAGCCTGCTTGTTGAGAGGAATATCCAAAGGAAGCGAGTATCCGGTGGGCATGAATTTCCTGCTGGCAAGTTTATAAGTATTCTGGTGACAAAGGAAAACACAGAAAGCATTCAGTAATTAATTTTGTGTTTTTACATTTACACTAACACTACAGATCAGGCTACTACAGAACATGTTTATTCTTAAACATAACAAACATATATTTAATTTGGACAACAGGAAGAGACAACATGCATGCAACGTGTGGATAACCTACATCACTCTGGATGATTTTAGCCAGCCGCAATCTGTCGGTGTCTATGGTAACAGCAGGAGCAGTGTTTCTTCCCTTAATGTTGGTGGTATAGTCATGGCGATAATGAAGCTGAGCACAACAGAGATAGAATGTTGAAGTGAGAGACTGTTACATGCATGTAAACAGAAGTGCGTTTGTTGTGTACATAAGGGTTTGTGGCCACAGCGGACTCCTTTACTCACATCACTCAGGTTTATAGAACTTTTCTTGCAAGCACCGTAGATTGGTGTGTCAAGCACCACGGAATAATTCTTCATGTGTTCCATTCCCTTGGCTCTGTACAGGTTCTGAAGCACAAAAAGAGCGATGTTTACCACTTTGCTGCCGAACAGTCAGTGTGTAAGCATTTTCAAGATCTGTAGAGCGTGCACGGAAGGTTTTAAAGGACTGACCTCGCTCTGTAGACTGTTAGCTCGCTTGCAGCGAAGGATCTCGGGAGTGTCCCAGACGTGGCAACCAATGCCCTTCATCCAGTTGAAGTCGTCCTTATAGATAGCCTGATATGGTCACAGAAAAATACGTGGACGGTCTCAGTGATAACAACAAAGAACCTCAAGTGGAAAAGTGACAAAGGATGAATGCCAGGCCATGGAGCTGAGAGTTCACAGTGCATCAGACTACCGCTGGACACCATACAAAAATGTTTCAGAGGATCACATTACAGTTCATGGTGCTGCAAATTACACACTTTCAGGATGAAGACAAACCATTAAATGTTTTTGAACATTAATTGTCAGAATATTTTTTAAAACCATCAAAATTTTTGATGTCCGATTAGACTGTGTGTGTGTGAGAGAGAGAGAGAGAGAGAGAGAGAGAGAGAGAGAGAGAGAGAGAGAGAGAGATGGGGGAGGAGGGAGGGAGAAAATACTATCAAACAACAGCCATATAATAATTCTGCACTTACGTCACTCAGCTGCTCATTGACCTTGCGGGCGTGGCTGTAGAACTGAAGGTCGGGCAGGCAGATCCACTGGTGGAGGTAATGTCGATAACCCACTTCGCTGACTTTGTTCTGGGTCTGCCGGGCTACCACAACTTCATGCATGTCTGGTGGCAGGTGCACCTTGGCTTTAGTCTTCTCATAGTCTTGCTTGTAGAGGCGCTAAGAGATATGAATGCAATAGGCCAGCATCCTTAGGTTAGAGTCAGGGGCGTGAGACAATGTGTACTTAGCAAGAAGTATAAAAACAAAGAACAGGCAAGGAGGACTGACCATGGGTTAGGGTCTACTCACATCAATGCAGAGCCTGCCAGTTCGGATGCACCTAGCGGTCGCAGGGTCCTCCTCTAGTGATTTGGGCAAACTGTACAGGGATTTGAACTTCTCATAATCTTCATGGTACTTTACCTAAACAAGTACACCACAAAGCTTAGATCAGCATGACTGTCAAGCATAAAGACACTTGTTTTTCTCTCTGTTGCTTTAAATCAAAGTCTGACACCACAGATGATGTAAAATGCACCTGACTATAAGAACGAAAACAAGCACTTGGCTGTTTTCTGTATGACTTACATGACTCTGGATGACCTTCTGGTTTCTGGCATGGACTAAGTCTCTGGAATCTGCTGGCAGCTTGTAACTCTTAGACTTGAAAGTGTCCCATGCAGTTGTGTACAATTTCTAGATGACAGACCAAAGACCTTGTTATACTAAGAAAAGCACAATAAACTGATGAACACAGCATTACTTTAAAAAAAGAAATAAAACTCACGCTGCTGTAGGCTTGCTTCAGATATTGGTACCTTGGAAAGTCAAAGGTGTCCAGGACTGTAGTGTACTTGTGTTTCCCCTTGTGATAAGCATTCCTGTAGTTCAGCTGAAATGATTAATTATATATATGATTATATATTTTCTCTATAATTATAGAGAAAAAAACAAGGAAGCTACTTATTTGAAACTGAACATTAAAATGTGAAAAATATTGTGGCATCACAAAATTCCAACTAAACTAACCTCACTGGCCCAGATATGGCCCAGAACAGCTGTTACATAGTGTGGTGTATCCGTTACAGTGGAGAAGTTATTCAAGTTCTTTTGTCCCTCGGCTTTATACTTGATCTGGAGGCAAAAGGCAACATGTACAGAAATTGATTTAAAAAATGCACGCCTGAGTATTTTCACATACAAGAGATCAGTCAAAACAATAATAATCCCCCAAGCATTCGTAGAAGCAGGAAACATCTGCTACAGTAAACTTCTCTGCCTCTTTATTTCCTTTCTCACACTGCAGTTCTGCTGCAGCAGATTTTTTTATCGCCAAATGAGGTATGGGCACAAGCTTTGCTTTTGATATTGTGGTGCCAGTGCAGGACACATGACCACAGATGAAAGATGCTTAGATGAAAAACTCAGTCCGAGATTCGAATCGACACCTACACAAGGTTTAAGTACTGGCATTCCTCATATTTCCCTTATGCGTCATCTTTGTGACACCTTTCAGTCAGGTAACATATATTCATGGTTGTTCCACAAATATTTGCAAACAAATATAAAAAGATGTGCATGTGTGATTGGAACTCACATCACTCTGTATCTCATAGGACTTCTTGGCACGAAGGATTTCTGGTGTGTCCCATGCAAAGCAGCCAATTCCCTTAATCCAGTTGAGATCATCCTTGTAGAACACCTGAAGAGCACAATTGCATAACCTCAGATAACATGGCTTGCAAAATTGCATGACATACAGCTTTGATTACATTACTGCACTCACGCATCTCTGCTGATATCAGACATTGTTCAAGCACTTTAGAACAACAGTTTGGTTCCAAGCATAACTGAATGCATATGATTTGGAATATGTCTGTAAAAAATGAACTTGCTGCTTATCTAGGAAAAATTAAAAATGTTTAATTAAGATGTTGAGCTTTGCCCTGTGAACATTTTGTACTATAAATGTTATTTAACCCAAGCTATAAATGAATTGTGAAGGAACATGTTACCAGTGATAAACACCCAATACCAAATACCCAAGTATTTCGGTTTTGCATGGTGAATGTGATCAATATTGACCAAAAAAAAGTTAGAAAACAACTCTGTTATATCAGGCAAACATGCACTGATCAGAAAGTTAAAATTAAATGGGAGTGGGCATACATCACTGAGGATCTCATTGGCCTTGCGGGCACGAATGGCATCGTTCGGTTCAGGAAGGCAGGTCCACTGGTGTGTGTAGGTCCGATACTGGACGTCACTCAGGATATTCTGGCACCTCTTGGCAACAATATGGCTCACCATGTCAAAAGGGATGTGGACTTTGGTCTTGGTCTCTTCGTAGCCCTTACGGTAATCTCTCTGCAATTACACCAAAAATGTGCATTTTCCTTCAGAGTTCATTTGATGATGATGTACAGCTTAGAGGCATTTAAACTCAGTTTGTCTACATGATCATATATTGTGTGATAATACAACATTCCAGTATTTTCTCAAATAAAATGTCTTATGCCCTTTAGACATACGGATTTTCTTAGTTCAACTCTGCTTTCTGAACTAGCGAATTTTTAAAATTCCATTTAAATACAATGGCACTGAAAGTCCTTTTCACTATGTAAGGTAGGTTCCAAAGCTAGTTCAGATATGTGGATCAGGAGCAGAGCTAACATTTCAGCAGGGCCTCACCTTGCTCTTCATCTTCTCAATGGTAGCACAGTGCACGACTTCAGGAAAGTCCTGAGTGGTGTCCGCCATATAGTGACCTATTTCATGCTGATGAGCCTCCTTGTACTTCGACTGAAATGTCACAAAAATACAGAAGTGCAAGATAAACTTTCAATGCTACATAAAAGACCAAACATCCATCCATTATCCAATTGCTAATCTGCTGAAGGTTGCAGGTGGTCTGAAGCCTATTCCATGCAGCTTAAGGGACAAAGCACGATACACCCAGGACAGGGATCCAACCCATCACAGGCCTCGTAAAAGACTTCAAAAAATTTTATTACTTATGGAACAGACCTATGGAAAACATATTAACCATTTTAAGTTGTTAACAAACATTCTAGATGTGCTACAAATATTTTAAAAATTGATAATTTTACTTTTTCACTTCTCAGAGTCAAAATTTTAACCTAGCAAACATCCATCCATCCATCATCTTAACTGTGAATTCCTGGTGAGGGTCACGGGGAAGCCTGGAGCCCATCCCAGAGCACATAGGCCGCAGGGTAGGGGACACCCAGGGCGGGGCGCCAACCCACCACAGGGCACACACACACTACGGGCAATTTGGACACACCAATCAAC
>JABJVR010037287.1:0-32879 GCA_025773905.1 Chitala chitala
AAACGGTTTCTTGCAACCTCTCTGCAAAGGGGGGGTGGGGGGGTGGGTTGTGTTTTTGAACCTCTTCAGCTTTGCTGTATACACATAATACTGTTGCATTACACAAATCATGACACAATTACTTGAAAAAAGAACAAAAAAATGTTTTGTGGCTGACCTTCCTTGGCTTGGATTCAGGATTTTAAAATTTCTGATTGCTCATAGTCATCCTCATTTGGTTGTTCCTAAGTACTGCATATAGTATTAGTGCACCTGAAATAACATTCGGATGTCAACTAGTACAAACTATTGCTATCTGTAAAAAAAAAAAAAATGTTTTTTAGTATTTTCTGACTTCTAAAACTTCACATTACATAACTTTATACATGTGGTAAATACTTCAGTATGGCACATATTCATTTATTATTTTCCTAAACTATAAAATGTTTTGCCTTTGTTATCCTAAAACAATCTTTTTGTTGAGAAGACAAAACACGGGCCCTAATTGTTGGTAATATTCTTTTCTAATGAAATGGCAGTTAACAAACTGCAAAGTAGCAGAATCTGGTTAATTAATAGATTCTAATTGCTACACATTGTTTCCTGTTTATTAGACACCCAGAGTGCAAAATAAAATCATTGCTTTTTAATTGACTCTGTGATAATTCCACCTAAGTGCATCGCACATGTAATGCAAGATGCCATTAAATTAAGGTTCTGTGTTGTCTGATCTCTTTGGGAAAATTCAGCATGAAAATGAAATAATACACTCACTTTCCCCACACAGCCCTGATGTTACAGGTTGAAGATACAGTAATATATTGATATTTTTGGTAAACACTGATACATGTGTTTAATTACTTTTAATGCCATACACATTTCTTGTCTTCAGATATTTTAGTTGCAAGTTTCCCTGAGCTGTGATGTTCTTAAACGCTTCATTGTTTGCAGACACTGACTTTCTACTTCCATTCTGTCACTTGTTTCTCTATCTACATTTGAGCTGTTTGCTCTTAAGGCCCCCCCTCCCCCGAGTTCTTTGCGCTTTCCATTTTGCTGCATCATTTTGCACCCCAGGCCCACCAACCACTTCAGAAACTCCCTCCCCCAATCCATTCTTCATTCTCCCACGATGTACATCTGTAACCCCTTGTGATAACGGCAGCGAGTTCCAGAAATGGTACCTTTAACTTCTATTGTTGTTAAAAGACCGAGAAGTCTGGGGACATCAACATGCCACATAGTTTTCCCTACTCCTAGTGGCACTAAAAGAACTGTGACTAAAAAAGTCCATTAGGAGTCTAGAGGAGTATGGTGGTCTTTTTTCCAATTATGTAAATGTTAACATGCATTTGCATTCAGTCAGGATATTAGCACTTCTGCTAGCCAATTTAAATGACAACTGAGGCTTTTTAAAAGAGAGGAAGTTGAATTAGTTCAAATGGAAACATTTTAACAAGATGGTGACCAACTAATATGAAGTGAATAAATATTTAATTCTACCATGCAAATGGATCATCATTGGTTTTTATACATTGATTTCTGGCTATAGGTATGAAAACAGACATTTATTGGCAACATGTGTGTTAATTAAATGCAGAGTGTAGGTTTGCTAAACTTGTAATTTCCATAAAATGTTTCATGATTTTTGTCAGAAATGAACTGAGTATTGCATTGTTACTAGGTAGTTTACTCAGACCTGCCACCTATTATGTTTATTTAGCAGATAAATTCAAATAAGACCGACTGTCCGCACAAACCAATACAAATCCCCAAGTACCAGTTTGTGTACTGATAAAACCGAAAACATAAAG
This sequence comes from Chitala chitala, assembly GCA_025773905.1. Taxonomy (NCBI): domain Eukaryota; kingdom Metazoa; phylum Chordata; class Actinopteri; order Osteoglossiformes; family Notopteridae; genus Chitala; species Chitala chitala. The sequence continues at coordinate 1,794 of JABJVR010037287.1, forward strand.
ATGTATTGAATTCAATAAATAAATACAAAATTAAAACATGTTTCTCAAGACATTTTGGTGAATTTTAGCACCAAAGTAGAAGTTTTATTGGTGGTGCTAACTGCACAAACCATGGAGCCCTACACAGCTGTGTCTCACCGGATTTTAATAAAGTGGTTAATTTGACCGGAACGAAGCTCTTACAGGGACCGACTGTACCGTAAGCCGATCAGCTGGAGTCGGCACAACCCTTTGGCAGATAGAAATCCACGGCTCGATCACTCTCGTCCTGACCTCGAAACCATACAAATGTGTGACTTTGTTTGGGGAAAAGCGGCTACTTTCTTCACCTAGTGCCCACTTTCCTCCGGCTGAAAGCATCTGAGGTCTGACTACAATGCCATTAAAAAGCTGCAGGCAGAATGTACACCTCTGTGAGACTGGCACAGGAAATCACTTTTGTCAGACCGTGCAGTTTAGCATTAGCCCCTACCTGTTCAGTAACTACGCTGCATTTTAGTGTAAATGACTGCACGTCGCACAGGTACTTAAAGGCTTCACCTCTCACAGCTGATTGAAGGCACACTGCAAATGTCACAATCAACTGAACAGCAAGAGAGGTACAGCTACTGAACCATACAACAATATATCACAGATTCATTTGCAGCTTAATGACCTGTTGGTTTTAATTGCTCCAAATATTAAGCAAATGAAATACGCATGTACATATCCAATGCCACATATATATTTCCTTTAGAAGCTCTGTCTAAGATTACAAACATGGACATCTGTTAGGCATTAACCTGTATGTGTGGGGAAAAGCTACAAATCACTGCATTTCAAGTGTCAACACATTTTAGCATAAAATAATCCTAAACCTATCTGATGAATACAGAAAAATGGTCCAATGTAAAAACAAGAAGCAACATGTATGAAAATATAAGTGAGAAAGTCTCAGAAAGACGGCACATATCAGGGATCTTTGGCAGGCATATCGACTGCTGAGCAAAGGGGAGGATGAGAAATGGGCGTTTTTGTGCAGCGAATATTGTTTTTCTTCTGCACCACAGATCCTCGGCTGCAGCTTCGATTTGCCTTTTGAGGTGACCTGAAGCACCATCACAATGTCAGGCCCCTTAGGGGGGGGAGGAAAGCAGTTTCCCCAGGAAGTATAAAAGACAGGTTCAGTGCAAAAGAAACATATTTAAATTACCCAGTTTTCATACAATAGGTGCAAGAAATGACAAGAGGCTGAAAAGTGTGGTGTTTACTTCCTTGTTTTGATGCGTGCCAGACTGATGAATGAGAATAGTATAAAGGCATGTGCCCTTTCAGTCTAATCTGACCCAGGCTATTTGTTATACTATGTTCACTTAAATCCATTGTCCCACAGATTGGAAATTTAAGAAAAGGATTAAGTGCTACACCAAATAATGCTGGCCACTCCTAGCGACTCTTTTTATGTAAAAACTTTGATAAAAGGCCCAGAATAAATCCTCGCACTCGTTCAACATGACGCTTTTGTCTCTGGTATCCAGCCGGGGCTGTACAGGACATATTACAATAGAATCATTAGTAATGATCACGGATAAACTGGAAAAGACAGCTCAGAAACCTTGTTAAGAAGAAGCACTGCAGGGCAGAGTTGGTGAGACTGGCACAGGAAATCACTTTTGTCAGACCGTGCAGTTTAGCATTAGCCCCTACCTGTTCAGTAACTACGCTGCATTTTAGTGTAAATGACTGCACGTCGCACAGGTACTTAAAGGCTTCACCTCTCACAGCTGATTGAAGGCACACTGCAAATGTCACAATCAACTGAACAGCAAGAGAGGTACAGCTACTGAACCATACAACAATATATCACAGATTCATTTGCAGCTTAATGACCTGTTGGTTTTAATTGCTCCAAATATTAAGCAAATGAAATACGCATGTACATATCCAATGCCACATATATATTTCCTTTAGAAGCTCTGTCTAAGATTACAAACATGGACATCTGTTAGGCATTAACCTGTATGTGTGGGGAAAAGCTACAAATCACTGCATTTCAAGTGTCAACACATTTTAGCATAAAATAATCCTAAACCTATCTGATGAATACAGAAAAATGGTCCAATGTAAAAACAAGAAGCAACATGTATGAAAATATAAGTGAGAAAGTCTCAGAAAGACGGCACATATCAGGGATCTTTGGCAGGCATATCGACTGCTGAGCAAAGGGGAGGATGAGAAATGGGCGTTTTTGTGCAGCGAATATTGTTTTTCTTCTGCACCACAGATCCTCGGCTGCAGCTTCGATTTGCCTTTTGAGGTGACCTGAAGCACCATCACAATGTCAGGCCCCTTAGGGGGGGGAGGAAAGCAGTTTCCCCAGGAAGTATAAAAGACAGGTTCAGTGCAAAAGAAACATATTTAAATTACCCAGTTTTCATACAATAGGTGCAAGAAATGACAAGAGGCTGAAAAGTGTGGTGTTTACTTCCTTGTTTTGATGCGTGCCAGACTGATGAATGAGAATAGTATAAAGGCATGTGCCCTTTCAGTCTAATCTGACCCAGGCTATTTGTTATACTATGTTCACTTAAATCCATTGTCCCACAGATTGGAAATTTAAGAAAAGGATTAAGTGCTACACCAAATAATGCTGGCCACTCCTAGCGACTCTTTTTATGTAAAAACTTTGATAAAAGGCCCAGAATAAATCCTCGCACTCGTTCAACATGACGCTTTTGTCTCTGGTATCCAGCCGGGGCTGTACAGGACATATTACAATAGAATCATTAGTAATGATCACGGATAAACTGGAAAAGACAGCTCAGAAACCTTGTTAAGAAGAAGCACTGCAGGGCAGAGTTGGGGGGTAAATTATACCAAAGGCTCACCTGGACTGAAAGCTGCAGATGTGTGGAATTGCATTAAGCAAAAAGTGCACTTTCTCAATCGGGTCACAAAACGCTAGAGTAGTCAGCTTCGAGATATCGACACATCTCCAAACATCAACTAGAGATGTGAGTCGTAGCTGAAGCGGCTCACTGGTACTGTGCTTTCACTTCGTTATGATTTTCCATGCTTGGGTTACTGACTGTGTCCATAAATTTTAGAACCAGCAGCATCTAGAATGAATGAATTGTATGAGTTGACAACTAAAAGCACTACAAAAGTAATAAATAAAATGGGCTTCTTTAACAAAGTTTCAAAATCAGTTCCAACCATCCCCCAACTACTTTTTTTTTTTCAGGTCCAGACCTCAGTTTGCGAAATGTTGTCTCCAGCCAGAGGCCTGTGTGGGATCACCAATCTTGCCCAACCCCCCCATCCATCAAAGTCCCACCATCCTCTGCTACCACATACTCAATTCCTCTGTGTTATGGGTGACTCCACTGACATGAAAAAATCCCGGGTCCTGTGCCTTGTCCTGTGAAATGGGTTAAGCGGGGGTCGTGTGGAAAGAGGTGAAGTAAATGGTCACGTCCTTTCAGCAAAATGCCTCCCAAATTCTTAAATGTTTCCTTCCAACCAATAAGGTGTCTTTATGGATGAGAGCATGAATGCCACTCCACAGGTGATAGGTGGCCTTCGTTGGGTCACTCCTGCTGTTATGAGCCTGCAGCAGAATTTGTTTGACGGTATTAACAGTGTCCCACTGAGCACATCTCCAGTGTGAATGACCTCTCAAGATATGATCTACAGTGACCCATCGTCATCACTAGAACAAGGAATAACAGCTACCTAACATGCAACATAACTGCAGCCGTGGCAGTCTGCAACACAACTCAAGGGCCTACAGACACTGGAGATTGACCAAAGTGACATCAACACCAAAAATGTCTCTGTTCCTTTAGCTACAAATGTTTCCAGTTTTTATGGGATGTATTTTCCCAAACCTTACAAGGGCAAAAGTGTGGCTGTTTTTAGAAAAAACTGTTGCTATCTTGTAGTCAAGAAAACTAGATATAGCTCAAGTCCTTATGAACCACAAGTACCTCTGCCAGCCCTTTTTGGAAAGGGTCTTTAAGTGCTTTGTCAATGACTGGGAAGGGGTGCAGAGCTGAACCTTAGCCAACAGTCAGTGCATAAACAGAAACAAGAGATTTACAGTAGTCCACATCTACTGCTAAAGATTTGGCATCCTGAAATCTGGGTGTCACAGCTGAAACATTTACAGCCTTTCATAAAGAATTGCTACTATTTTATAATAAGACACAAAACTGTTTTGCACATAGAAAAAATACTAAAATGATGAAAAGTGTTTACACATAATAAGTCAAATGGTCCCAACAAAAGTGAATCCTCTGAAAGGTTCTTGCTTCTGATGGTGAATAACAATAACATTGCACATGGGGAAGACCTGCTACCTGAAAAGGTCAGGTATACGCTTTCATTGTAAGTTCTCAGAAGAGCAGAAGAATGCATCTTCACATGCGAAAAGCTGCCTGCAGCTTCACGGTTTGGTTAGAAATGCGCTCATCCCGGATCGGTCTGGCCACAGCCAAGGGGCAAACTCATCCCAGCTGTGGAGGTAAACAGAGCTGGGGTGTGTAAACGAGGCACGGCCGTTAGGGCGCCCTCACGAGAACAGGTTCCAGCTGGCAGCAGTGGGAAAATCTAAATAATGGTCAGGAAGCAGCAGGTTAGCGGGGGGGCACTGCATTTACAAGCGCTCGCTCTGAGACTCCAGACAGAGCCATACATCATGCCACCGCCGCGCTGGATCTGTTAGCTCTCACAGGGTTTATTGCTGGGAATGTGGTGGGTGCTGTGAGGTGGAAAATGTTCTCTCCAAGTTTATCAACTTAGCAACATGCAGTCCCTGTGTATTCCCAGGACTCTGTTCACCACCCCCCCTCCCCACACTTTTCCACGTGCTGTTCGGCAAACACCTCGAGAACCAAGATAAAGCAGATATAGCCACAGGAGCATTCAGAGTCACATATCAGGCAATTTGTGTTTTCTGCTCTTTGCCAGTGGGTGAAAAGTCTGGAATTCTCCAGGAACCCGAGTGCTGTGAATATACAGGTATAACTCCCAGAATACCCTCCAAATAGGTCAACTTTATGTTGGCTTGAGTAGGTCACCCAATAGAAACAACAATAAAAAAACTATCGAAAACATTCTGCCTCAGTGATCGTGTGTAAATTCGGAGGAAATACATGGAAAAATGAATGTGCGTATAGCAGATGTGAATGAAAGTAGCAACAACTCACTGAAACGATGAGTTACTCATGTCATTTGCCCTCACAATAAAGACTGGATCATAAATAAATTACTCACTTTTGCTGATTACTAATTACTGATTAGAATCTTAGCTAGAAAACCACAAATTCAGTCAAAATTAGACAATAAATAAAAAACAAAAAAAAAATTAGTATTTAGTAGTCTGCAAATATGTTAACTAAAGGAATAACATAGCATTTAGGTATAAATCACAAAAATCACAAATGAAAAGTTCTAATTGTGAGGATTTGTTGTGTCATGTCACAGTTTGGGGACATCTCAAAGGAATCTTCCCAAACGTGCTCCCAGTGAAATAACCAAGTGAAAACGGAAAAACAGCTGGACGCTGTAATTGGAGTGGTACGTCACAGGAACAAACGCAGGTGCAATGTTGTCATACTGAACATAGGCTATAGCATAACCTGTTTTTTGCACCAAAAGAATATTTGTACTGTCAGTTGCGTTTCCTGAAACCGGGCGTGGGGGGGTTGCCGTACCTTCACTTGTCAATTTGCATGGATTTTGGCTGACCTTACAGGGCTCCCACTGATACTGACGGCATTAACGCACTCTGGTGGCAAACCCTTTCAAGACAGTAACAGCTAAGCCCACAGGGTCCGCATTTCACATGAGTTTTTAATGAGACAGAGCAGTAACCTGTACCATGTAGGCAACATGTGCAGATATTATGGGATGTACTCTGGTACCCTTGATTAAGGCTCTTAGTGTGAGCCCAATGCGATTCACTACCATTAAATACAGAAGACAAGGAAAAAACAATAATCAGAAAACCTCAGATACATTCTCATCAAATCTCTGACAAAAGATAGCATTAACAATGCTTTCCCTAATGTTCTCCAGTGCACACCAACAGCAGGCTGACAGTATTAGATCATTTGTTCTCATATCAATACACTGCTGTGTTATTTTTTCAATAATCCAATTTGCCCTATATAAAATGTAAGAGAACCAGGAAATCTGCACTACACGTGTGTTACCTGTCAAAAGCCATGCTTTGTGCTTTTATCCAGACAATAATTCAGGTCGATAACTGGGATGTTTAACACAATGAATTTGTAAATTACGATTAAATAAATGGAAGGAATTTGAATGCGCTGTCCATGAAAATAAACTAAAAATCACATCCCATTTTTGTGAAAGATAGATGTAGTATTATTTTAATATCTGACTGCACAACAAGTAAAAAAAAAAATAAAAAAAAAAAAAAGAGTCCTTAAGTTGGTGGGAAAGAGTAATTATAAAACAATAAAGCCATGATGTCTAGGTCACCAAGGGTGCGAGGTGTTCTGAATTGTTCATATCATATCAGATTTCCTATGACTGACTACATTGTCCTTACAAGTGAAGTGTTTGAATTACATTAATGTGTATCGTAGTTATTACCAGCTACCAGATATTTCAAAAGAGACCTCTGTGTGTTGCTATGCTTTTCAACGAAAGGAAATTAGAACAGCATGAACAGCCTGGTGTGTTCATCCCATACTGGGCACAATGATTTGGTCCGTTTATTAAAAACAACAAATTCACATGCATACGCTGTTATGATATCAGATCTGGGCCAAATGTATAGCGGGGCCATCTAAATCAGGATTATGTTTCAATGCAGCATTGAACCAGAACTACTGAAAATCTATAATGGTCAAGATATTATTGCTACAGTATATTTTCTAAAGTAAAGCAGTGTGCTTATGCCCTCCCTTCTTTTTACCTTTTAAATTAAGTCACTCATTTTTGTTCATACAAATGAACTAATTAAGTTAAATCTTTCATCTGATTACATGCAATGTCAATTCTGTAGCGTGCAAAGGATTCCCAGCCTAGGGGCCCCCTGTCCTCCTGTATATATTTTAGTGTTTTACTAGAGAATGACTATAAACATGGCAGATGGTACAGCGGTCATCAGTAACCTAACTGAGGGCATGGTGGTCACATTAGCCCAAGCAAGGCATGAAACAGAACAAACTAATGTTCACTAGCCATTTTGTCTGATTTTAACAGTTTACAAAACACAATGGCAGCAACTAGCTGAAATGAATTAAATGATGCCTTAGAACCAATGTTTACCTCGCAGGATTTCTGTGTATAAATGTAACAGCATGGATATCATGAGAAGCCCATTCTGGCCCATTTCTCTGATGTTCTGTTTTAAAATTACCCCTAGGCTGTACTTTCAAGGTGGTGTGCCAGCCCCCTCCGGGTTTCATTATTCGCCTTTTGCGCTACGTTACGGGGCTGTCGAGCATGTCCCCTTTTATTAAAGGATGGGAAGCATTACCCAATTTGACAGTTAAAGGTGACGCTGTGACCGTGTATTGCTGCACGCCTGACCTAGCTGGCAGCAGTAATGAGGACCCGTGGAGCGAAGTGGATTAATCAGCGGTTTTTTGAAGGGTCAGCTCTCGAGGTCAGCCTGCCTCTCTGCATACTGCACCCGCCACACATGCGTCACCTGTCCATGATGTCCGAGACCAGAGCACTTTATCTAAGCTTCATCTCTGGGTCCCTTAGGATTTCTATTTTGTTAAGTGACTTAACATTAGGTAGAAGACTATTTGTCTGGTTTTTACTACTGGATCATCAGCTTTTGGGCAGGTTAAACATTTTTTATACAACCATGAACACAATAGCCAAATTAAGTTCATAATTAAAATGAAACACTCCTACACTGATACACTCTACAGCACTATGTCAAGATCCAAATTGATAAATCATAGTTCTAGCTGGTTTTTAAGCTTGTCTTGGACACTGACCTTTAAAACCCTCCTGCTGTATGTCAATAGCAGTTATTTGTCCCATTTAACTGAGGTTCTTATATAACTTTGTTTCCTCCTCTTTAATAATGCAAAAAAAAACTTTCTATGAGAACCTTCATTATGGACCATCTTATTTTATTTCAGGTTAACTTGTACCTTCCAGGGCACTCACTAAGCACTTACTATTGCGATGCAGCGGCTGAACGTTTCATAGAGTTAACAGGCGTTTCACACGGTCCCTCAGCCACCAGCGACCATGTACCTTTGCCAACGTGAGGCTTGTTCCTGAGTATGACAAGATTATTTCAAACGGCTCTAATCACCACAAACGCACCTCCTCTCACCTCCTTGTTCTGCCTCTGTAGCTCATGCCCAGCAGTGTGTTCAGCTGCCAGTCGTGCCCTGTGCCTCTCTCCGGAGACTTTCCATTCATTACGTCTCTCTCTTCTCATCTTCCACTCTGGGGTATCCTGGTGAGAAATGAACAAATCTCTGATGAAGTCTGCAAGCTTTCCTGTCTTCAACTGGATTTGAGTAATGATGTTGTTTTTAGATCAGCATAAATGTTAGAATGTTGAGAACTATCTATAACTGAAAAATATACAGATATTACTGGATAAACTTGTCAAATTGTCAGAATGAGCCTTACTAATATTTCATTATATGCATATTCATTTTTTTCTGTATATCCACAGTAATATACCGGTAACACAATAAATCTCATTATTTTTTTCTCTCTGGAAAGTACTTTGCAGAACACCATATCTGTTATAATACGAAAAAGGGCTCTACACGAAAACTATATTTATCAAGTGTTATTCAGGTATCTTGTATAAACACTCATTATTATTTTTATAATGCAGCTTGTAAGGTCAACTAAAATTAACTACATTTGCAAATTATAATGGATGCTCTTTTCAGAAAGCAGTCTTTTCTCTCTATCGATGCCCCATTTAAACCACCGCCATGGTAACAACTGAATATGACACCACCATCACCATCACTAATAAACCTTTTACCACCTTTATCAACACAAAAACTGAAAAATAAAAAAATTAAATTAAATTAAATATATATATATATATTTTTTAGATGTTATTTTTAATGCTAACTGGTATTTAACAAAAGGAGAGCACGCAAAAGAATTGTTATGGGACTGAAGCTGGGACTTTTACCGGGTAATGGCAGGGTGCAGACTAAAGGTAGGGACTGGAGTTGTCAAGACAGCCGATGACTTTGAAAATGTCAGTGAACATACGGCTGTGTGCAACAATAACGTTATTAAAATTAACCGAAAGTGCAGTTGCCACCAGAGAGCAGCTCCACAGGCACATTGACCACGTATTCTGGGCGCATTACTAATAGGCAGCACAAACACATCTCTTTGAAATGTTGCTTTTTAACCTTGAAATTGTTCCTCCACCGTATTTTGTGACAGGAATTTACAGTCTGCTCATCCCATAACACATACCATGTTCGCTTATTTATTTGCGTGTTTGTTTTTGTGGAAGTGTGTCTTTATGCCCACTGGTGGATCGCAGCTGTCTAATAGCAGTGCTCCATAATTCTCAGAGAATATTTATCTGCCCTTTACACCATATCAGCGTTACATGGAAAATTAATAAGGATTAAAGACCAGAGGTGGTGAGGCGGATCTTATCTTAAAAATATATTTCATACTACAAGGTGTTCTGTTCTGTTCGTTCTCTCTCTGTCTCTCTGTCTCTCTCTCTCTCTCACACACACACACACACACAGAGAGAGAGAGAGAGAGAGAGAGACACACCATGTTTGAGACGAGCATATTCATTGACAGTCAAGGACAATCAATTACTTACAACTGAGGGATGTTAATATTCAGATACTGTACTGAGATTTTTCTTTCCTGAGTTACATAGACTTCTGAAACAAGTCATAAAACAAATCTCTATCATTTTACTAACACACCATGCTTCCAGAAAATCAGAGCCAGTTCACCATTCAATGTACATCAGTTTCCTAAGGAATACATATTTACAAGAGGTACAATTTCAGTTGAGATTTCCCTTTAAATGCTTTGTGCTTTCATATATTTATAGATGCATTTTAAGTCATGTATTCCGCAGTGCTGATAATGTGTTTTTTAAAAAGGCGTTCTTTGCATTGTTTGCTTAGAAGTATTAAACATAATGCTTCTATTCCTGCAGAGATGCAATCCACGCTGCTTTTGTAAAAGTGAATGCGTGGACATCTAGGGAATTAAAAGCTGCTTTATTTAGAGCAAGGCCATATGCATCATACGGTTTAAATACAACAACCGGTAACAAAATGTGAATGTGGTGCCAAATTTATCTTGCCATACCAGGCCCATATGAAATCACTTCAGAACTTTGATTGCACTGTGCAACACAGGCAAATTATAGTCAAGTGCTTACTGGTTTAAAAAAACAAAAACGTTTTTGTTTATTCAAGGAAACAAATGAAATAGGGGAATTTAAATAATGTATTTGAAAAACCGTTTGTAACTTTTATCACTACTAAAATTACTTTGAGTAATTGTCAAATTGAATTACTTTGAGTATCCTTTCCAATCTTTATGCTTACTTTTTCGAAGTTCTACAATGTAACAAAGAAATGTTGCAAAGTGGAAATAATGTGCATCTTGGTACCTACATAGATACTGTGTTTTCACCTTAGGATATGCAATGATCTCCTTTGCAATATTTATTCCACAAAACCTGTATGGACATGGAGTGAACTTGGAAGGCTGTTACTAGAATATTTTAGAATAACGTGTATTATATTAATTGCAGTGTAAATCACAGACATAATGATAAGAACATGCGTGACATGAGATTACAGTTTGGAAAATTATGTTAAAATGCAGATTTAATTTCCATTGATCTTTATTGAGAGCACCAGTGTTTTAATCAAGAATTAAGATAACAAACATCATACTACTAATTTTAATGGACTAAAAGAAAATATCCTTTTAGCCATTATTGGTATTCCATGATTAAAACAAATTCATCTTATCTCTTTAAAAATAGTAGGTTCCTAAGAAGCATGTTTCATTTAATGAGATTAAAAACAGTAACCTTAATTCAATTAATGGCTCAATCTAGGGTAATTAATTAAGACCTCAGCCATAACAAAAGTCAGCATGCACAATTGCCTACTAGGACTAGGGTTTGTTAAAAGGTCATTTTACATGGTTTTCCCTAACACAACGTCATTCGTAATTTACGATGTTTTACGATTGTATAACCGCTTTCCGGTTTGAACCAGTTCTTCATTAAAACATACCAACATTGCAAATCTCTCTTTATTCTCGTCAAATATCACAAGGAAAACAACAGGGTTGATGGCTGTTTTTTTTTTGGCTCAGATTCTCGTGCCAAATCGTACGTTAATGCTGTACGGTTCACTAAAACCATTTTAATGTAATAGCGAGCACCATGCGTCGGAATAACCATCTCTGAATATAAACCAAACTTTAATTCTAGAAATTGCTTTCTGAGACCAAGCTTGTATAGGAGTTAGCAAAATATGATGCCTGCTGCTTTCATGAACCAGTTTTTACAGTTGTTTATACATTTTCCTAACACGCAAGTGTACGTCAAGACATTTACAAACGTGCCAAATGAAGAAAGTTAGATAACGAATTGCCTGCTTTGAATTTTCAGCAAATTAAATTTCCATCTAGGCTAAAAACCGTGTTTTAACAGCAAACATTGACGGCTGTGATATAACCAACACACGTCTTCTAAGGATGGATTTTGATGAATTACATTCCACGCTGAGAGTCAGAAATAATCATGCCTTAATTTAATTACTTTTTTTCCTTCTGCAAAGTTTTATTTTCTCCCCTCCGGCAGGCGCTTTTACACAGCGTGAGAGTGAGGCACTGATGTAAGGCAGAGTCCTATGTTCAGACACAGCTGCTGAAACAGCCCGACAGAAGGCATTAAGCATTCCCAGCAAACCCCTTAAAAGTGACACCTAAAACCTAAACTGTGACTTATTTGACATCCACATTGCCAAGGAGCAGGGATCCCTCTTATTTAGCACGACCCGGGATATTAAAGGAAGGAGAACGAAAACCGGTTTGATTAAACTGCCATGTAGCTGTTGGTGTGAGGTTGAAGTTGACAATGGGGCAAGGAGGAAAAAAAAGAAAAAAATCATTATCCCTGTGAAATCCAGTGCTTTCCAATTAATCTTCCGTACCTGAGATTACCGGGTGAATCTAGACCCAGTTCGCTTTTCTCTTTCCACCAAAGCCTTTTTGGGGTTGTTACAACAAGTCACTGTCATTTAATTAACCCTCTTCTGAGCTTTTGAACCAGACCGTCTGCTTGCAATCTACCAGAATCCGACTTAAGAGTGGTTTACAGCGTCGATTAGGGAAAGCCTCACTAATCCCATGGAAAAAAGTGGTAGGATAAAACTGGCTGCATTAATGAGACACCATGATTTCCACAAGAAAAAAAAAAACTTTAACTGCTTATCATTTTGGTGCTTTTTTTAAACTATGTGAATAGCAGACCCGTGGTAGCAAACTGGAAAAAAGATGGTTTTACTGAAATTCTACAAACCCCATATTAAAAATGAGCTGCACCAGCTGAAGCATCTATTGAATTACCTTTTCTTAACTATAAACTGCTGTTGCAGCAGAGTTACAGTAGGCAGTCTTATCTGAATTTTCTTGATATGATATATATGAAATTATCTTTATTAATCCTGAGGGAAATTACAGTTCTGCAGCAGCATTACACAACACCATAGACATTAACACACAGTTAATACTGAAAATGGTCTATATTTAATTAACATGAGGGCACATTTCATGTACTGAACTGTGATGTAATAGAATTTGCCTATATATTGTAACAGCACAAAGGAAAATGTAATTTTTGTAATTTACTACTTTACACCTTACATGCAGATATTTTACCATGTTAATGATATAACTGTCATTTAGATTAACAATACAGCTTTAACTATAGTGGTTCTATCTCATATAATCATTCATGTACTAACATTCAATAACCACTTCAGTATAGATTACAAAAATCTAAATATTACCCTCAAGACTATGGGCTGTTAAGCATGATGAATTGTGGGTAGGATGTCGGACCACAGCATGGTTCAAAACCAAAGTGTGAGAACCTCAAAAACCACAACATAAAGCAATAATCAGCAACCTGGAATTCATTTAACATGGGATCCCTGTAAAAAAAATTTAAAATTAAATTGTCCAAATAATTTGCACAGCTAAAATGAACAGTTACATGCGTTATGTCCCATTCTGTCCTGTCTAGAACATTTTGTGATACGCATGACCACCTTTCACTAAATTTCTCCTTTTTTCTCTCATTTTTCTTTGCAGCTAATCCAATCTCCCTGACACAATTGCTTTTTGTTTTTCACGGTATTCTTCTGTGCCTTCTCTCCTGAAGAGGTTATGGGAGAAGAACGTTAATAAAAATATTTGTAGATGTCATAAAGCTCATTTTGCTAAGCAAGTATTGACAGACCACATTGAGACGATTTTCAAAAACGTTCCACAGTTTGTACAATATTCCAAGGCTAATAACTGAGCATTACTAAGGAGGACCTTGAACACTTTAATGAAGTTTGGGCTATGCATTCATGTCCACTTCTTCCACATGTTACTTCTCTGTGTCTTCGAAAGAATTACATCTCTGTCGGGCCTACAGGTAAAATTAGCAGCCTGACAAACCATCAAACTTTGAAAACTTTAGAACAGCACTTATTGTTAGTAGATTCTCTAATACTGATTGACCTCGTTTGTGACATGCACGTGTGCTATTATCGTTGTAAGTTGCTTTGGACAAAGGCGTCTGCTAAATAAATAAAATGTAAAGGTAAAAAGCCAAACATCTCAACACCCCATACACAAGCCATATCGAAAAACCCACAGAAGTGAAGGAAAGGCTTATCCTTTTCTGTTGCACTAAAAGAATAAGCAGAAATGCTGGCACTCCTAAATGACCAGATTAACTAAATTTTACACACTGTCTCCAATCTGTTGTGCCACTACTCAGAAACGGTGCAGTAATGACAGTCCAGGCTGCTGGTGGAATATATGCCCCGTTGTCTTCACTGTGCCAGGTCCCGTTGTAGGCCACGCGGCCGTGTTGTACACTGACAAGCCTGCCCCACTGGCGTGCTATAAATGCAGACGACACGAAACAGCCGAAGCGTGTACAATCCGGCACAACACCGCCGTCTGCTGTCTGCAGCACTGCAGCTGGCACGAGGGCCCAGCTCTTTCTGTCTGCAGTTCAGAACTGAGATCTGTCATGATCAAAGCACTTGCAGATGAGCAGATACAAATTCTATACTCTTGTTACTAAAATAACATTCCTTTTCTCTCGGAGAACTAGGCACGGGCACAAGAAGGGCACCCTAACCAACCCACTCCCTGTATTATTATTATTATTTGTCTCAGTGTAAAGCAGAAACGAGGTTACAAATCTCAGCCAACCTGCTTAACGCTGTTCCAGTTATCACTTTGATTTGTGGGACACGCTCTGCCTTCCTCAGAAGTTCCAAAATGCTTCTTTTTCTACCATCTTCTGTCCCAGTGACGACACTACTATGTTGTCCCTTATGTTGCATTATTTTCTTACCCTGATGGTCCTCCTGGTGTAGTTTTGCAGTGTTGTTTTTCCATCCTTCCCATTCTGGTTTCATACTTGCCTTGTTTTATTTTACCACAACTGGTCAGACTGGCTAGTTTTTAATCTCCTTTGCCTGGCAGGGAAAACAGCTAATTAATTAAACATGTGGATGCCTGCAAAGTGTTTTGTTTTTCCAAACGCATTTTAATACAAAAACACATTCTCCGTAGATTTTCCATCAGTCTTCAGTATTAAACCCGTTTCTGTACAGTTTCCGAATTCCCGCTTGCACATCTGTGCTCCTAGTCTAATAAACTGGAAACGTTTAATTATTATTCATTTAAAGAGACGTGCTCTCATGGAAGCCATGCAACAACCTAACTTTTAGCCTGATTTTCCACTAATAAGGGTCTTTTCTGTGCAACTGCTCCCTTACTGTAGACCTGATCATATAACAATCAGTCATACTGCACATAAATTAAGTGCAAGAAAGTAAAAAAAAAAAAGTGCAACAGCAAGGTTAAGAGGTACGTCATTAAAATTTGCTGTCAGTCTCTGTGATCTGCCCTCTCTTCAGATCTTGGCAGTAAAAATGACCAGCATGATGTTTGGAAGATGAAGATGTAATATTGTTCGCCCACGCTGCCCTCTGAGACTCCCTGGGATACATTTTATTGCCCGCTAATAAAATTCACACATGCTGTAAAGTACCAAGTTGCTCCAGTGCCCACTTTCCCTGTTAAATGGCCTCTCTAATTTACCACCAATGCAGAGGGTCGTGGCAGGCTGAGCACTGACCATTGGTAGTAGCATAAGAATCCATTATTTTGGAGAATCCCTGCTGCAAATCAGAAATAATATTGCACACTAAGGTTCATATTTACATATTGAACAGTATGGTACTTATCTCTGCACCTCTCAAAACATGTAAAGCAACTGATAAGCGAGGAGTGACGTTTTACAATGGCAGCAGATTTATGCTGAATACACGTAATATTGTATGAATTTTTAAATCCCTCTTAGTCTAAATTGAGCTGTTTTTCCCCAGCCTCAGTGTATGAAAACTAGGCTTTAACAGAAAGACCAGAATAGTGAAAATAAAAAATGCTGAACGCAGTCATGCACGCTGGAAAGTGAGGCAGTGATCCGGTTCGTTAGTGCATCTGTCAGCTGTCCGTACGCCAGCACGTCTCATACCAAAACGGCTCTTGTCAAATCCATGCAGGCAGCTGCCTGGCCAAACACGCAGCCATGAAACAGCAGGCCACAAATGCCAGTTGCTGACACTTTATAGTTCACGGCGTGTCACATAACACTGTACCTTTAAACAAAGCTCCAAAAATCTAGCACTCGTCACTTGAGATGCCCCCTCCCCCCATCATTGTACTTTGTGATTTCCATTGAGGATGATCACAACAAGATGTGGTTCTGCTGACCCCCCTACACATTTGATCTGCCTAGAATATCGGGCTCAGAAGAGACACCAAGCTATATTTGTGAGAATGACAATTTCAATCAGCACCATGTTGTCCCTTAAGAACTACATGGGTGACTTGATACAAAATGCTTCAACAGAACTGCATACAACACGGGCAGCCTGCAGACCCCAATTTATCATCCAGCCGCTTCAAATCCTGCCACTTTTACTCCATCTTATTGTGGACCACTTAATTTAAATTAGCAGTTAACAGCACAGTTCAAAATCAGTTGGACTAACTTGCCTGTCTTGCCTATACTTTGCCGTTGTCAAAACATATCTTAATGTTGCACACTTTTTTTTGGAAAGCTTCAAACACATTCAAATGGTCTTAAAAAACGGTTTACTTCACAGCTGTGTCCCTCCTCTCTTCAAAGCAATCTTCTTGTAGTCGTCTCTCTGAACACATTAGAAACATGGTTTGGTCAAGAGTAAATTGACCTTCATGGAAAAATAAACAGATTGTTTTTAAACGTGATTGGAAATCCAAATGCATTTGAGTACAACCCACGATTATTCCAGCTGCACCGTGCAATTTGCATTGTGTGTGGCACCAACAATTTTCTTGGAACTTTTTTGTTTTCTGGATTTATTCTGAAGTTTTGATGTCTTTTTAAGGAAAGCAAGTCAGGTAAAACGGCCGTGAATCAAATGTGTATTGCATCATTGTTCTGAAAATGAGTAAACTGTCATGTCCTCATAAAAGCCACTGAATATACTTTATTGATGCCAAAATCTTTGTGTTCACATTTTCTAATTTAGCCCAACATTGCCATGGTTACAAGCTGCACATGGCATAATGATTTCCTGCAAGGTGTTCTTTTGTTTATAAGGTGTGATTCTGACTGAATGCACACCATGGTCATGCCATAATTGTGTGTGTGATAATGCAGTTAACTGTTGGCTATATAGGGACTACAGTCAACTGTCCAGACATGTTAAGTCTCCGTCCTTAAAGTGGGCAGGACCACGTGACTCTCAACACGCTTTCACAGACCCAAGTATTTTTAAGCCTGTCACCAATCAGTAGTCAGTTTTGTCCTATTTATTCTTTGCACTTTGGGTGGTCGGCAAGAGATGAAATTGCCACAGCCTTCCTGGCCGAGCGCAATATTGTCAGTGCAGCTACAGAAAGAAATATAATTCATTTTGCAGTCAAACAATCAGTGGCATTGGGGAGAAGAAGGCAAAAATAAATAAGTCACAATGGACCAAAGGTCTTTACGGTTCCACATTCCCGGAGCCCCTCGCCGCTCCATCCTGCTGAAGTGACCCTTAAGACATCAGATGCTGTTTCCAGAGTTTGTCGTGTTAACCCAGTAACCTAACCTAGCCTTTAACCTCAAATACACAAAGCACGGTCTACCATGCCGTCCTGTCGCAGGTGTTCTGCAGCATGTAATCCACCCTGGCTGGTCCTCCATATAGAACCTTTACATAAGTGCTTTCCTCTCCTAAAGCATCATTTTGAGGAATTCTACTGTTCATTTACACACCAATATGGTCATACATGTTCTCAAAATAATTACATGTATAATTTTATATTGAGCACATATCTTAAACATTCGCCTCAAAGCCACACGCCCAACATCACAAGGACGTTATCTGCCGAATGCGGCTGGACATTTAAAAGCAAACTACACACTTAATTCAGACACATCAGGTCACCTGACCTGAATGCAAACTCCATACATACAGAACCAGAGTCAAACACACAATGCTGGATGTTTGATGCCAACTTTAATAAGCAGTTTTCTTAAAAGCACAAAATCTGTCATTTCTGTACAGTTTAATGCTATACAGCGAAGGCATGTAGATTCAAGTAGTGCATCTCAGATGGAATTATTTAAAGGAATGGAGGAGACGGTTGTATTTTAAACCTCAGTGACTCAATTCTAGGCTGGTGTAACGGCTCAGTGGGTTGCATCGCTGCCTGATACCTCCAGTACCCCCCCAACATTTTCCTGCATCTTCTCCATGTATTGCCATGTCGGCAGAGTTCCTGTCATCTCAGTCTTGGCAAAAAAGACATTTACTTGCATCTGTGAAGTGGATAGGGGGCAGCAGAGAGGTTTCGGGACGCTTGTATTAGCAGCTCTCTCTTAAAACAACGATGGCCTGAATTTAAATGTGATTAATGCTATTTTGAGTGGCATGGTGGCTTGGAGGCTAGCACTGTTGCTTCACACCTGCAGTTCAAGTCAGGCTATGGTGTTTGCACATTCTCCTGATGCATGCATGGGTTTTCTCACCCTTCTCTGATTTCTGCCCAACCACATGTGGTTTAGGTGGATTGGAAAGCTCACATACAAAGCCTTTAGTGTTTGTGTCCTGTGATAGGGTATAGGGTGCCAACCTATTACCCTATATACAGCATATTGTGCTTGGGACAGCCTCCAGGCCACCTGTGACCGTGCAAAGCATAATAGATGGATAGTACAATCTCCTGCTTCTAATTTTCTACTATTTAAGACTTTTGTTAGAGAGAGAGAGAGAGAGAGAGAGAGAGAGAGAGAGAGAGAGAGTGTGTGTGTTAGCAGCTAGATACCTATGACTGCTATTGTAACCAGTACTGCAATCTTGATATGCAAATGGCCATTTTCAGTGTTTGGGCTTGTCTGAAAAATAAATTTCTTCAAACGATCACAGAGCCATGCTGTAAATATTCATAAATCATACTGACAAGCGGGAATATTGAAATATATCTGACATTCGCTTTGATCAGTGATACAACCGCGTCAATCAGTACTCCAATGTAAGATAAAGATGGCCCCTGTAACGCAGATTTTTTTTTTTCACGAGTTTTACTGTGGACAGCGGAGGGATAACATTGGGAAATTAGAATTTTGGGAATTACATGCAGGACTATAAAAAGAACATGCTTAATTGTGCTGTATATGGAAAAAAAGTATCTTAAAGCAAATTCAAATTGAAACAGGAACCGAAAATAGACCATTTAACGTCTAAATTTGCTTCATTAGCTAAATGTCAAGTACAGTACTGACTTAGTAAATATTCATTTGTAGCAAAAATCAGCTGAGAAAATAAAGTAACAATAAAAAAATTAACTCGTACATGATGGTTTGTCTTACTCCACGGTGGCGGGGGGCAAAAAATATATTTCTCAGTTTTGTACGATGTAGTTATTTGTTATTTAAAGAAAATTAAATTAGATAACCTCAGGAAGAAGTTTGAAGAAACGCAATGAATATACAGTAGTATGTAGCTGGCAAGACGGTGCGGACTGAGAATAAAAAAATGTCTTTGCAAAGAAAGTGTAACCTTGAGTGTAATATTTCCCGAGGGGACGGTGACTGTTGTAAAGCTCAGATCTCACTTATCCGATAATAAGCGATTCAGCACTCGCAGTTAAAAAAGCAAAACATTACACTTACCTTGTGCGTGGAAAACCACGTGGAAGAGTGCACTAAAACGCAGTAGTTCCTGATTATACTACAGTGGGCAAAAAAAAAAAAAAAACTACCGATCGGTACTTATGGACAGAAAAAAAAAAAATTGTCATTGCTGCAGGACATACATTGATCAGAATATATTTTACACTCGGTTTTGCTATTGTGAATACAATTTAAAAACCGTCTTGGTTGGCAAAGGGCATACAAGTCTTTATGTAACAAAATTTAACATTTTGATTATTCACATATATACGTGTATGATTTGTTGCTTGGGGAGTTATACCACACTAAAACTATATTAAAAATTTGTCACTTTTTAAACTTTTAATATTATTCAGGAGCTCATATTTCACCAACTTAAGTCACATTAATAAACATTCTCACAGACAAAAGTAATACATAGCAAAACCTCTGAAGATATACAGGTGCTGAAAAATACTAAAATGTACTTTCTATACTTTTAAATTAAATGTCCAAACTTACTCTAGTGTAAATGCCTCTGGAACAGTTCAATTGTTCGTGTAGAATTTTCACTTAAATACCACCACAGGAGTTCAATTTCAGCTTAATGCTATGACATTTTAATAAAATCCACTGACTCAGACTGAAAATTGACCTGATCCCACAATATTCTCAGAACCAATACTTGGTCTCATTTGCTCAGTACTGGTAACTATGGAGCACTGCCAAGCAACTATTCCAACTGGGTGACCTCTGAACCCTGGGGGGGGGCTTTACCACAGGCGTCGCTTAGGTGCTTAAAGAACCACTCTCTGACACCATGTCACAAAGAGGTCAAAGTGTCACGTGTATGGGCCCTGCATCATAACATGGGCAGGAAGAACTACCTGGTGTCTCCGAGGAGGAAGGTGGTGGACTGGTGGACTTGGACACATTTTGAATAAAGGCTCCCAGAGGTGGGTGGAACGTTCCGTAGGACAGAACAGGTGTATCTTCTCTGCACTCAACGATAATATATATCATAGGTAGGATTCTGCAGCTGTAGCGTAGATTTTTCTGTGATGTCACATGGTGGATGACATTAACCATTTCTCAGTGTCATTTGAATGTTTAAATTGCTTCTATGAAGTGCATACCCATCTTGGTAAAGTGGTAATACAATCTGTATGTGATGTGATGGTATCAGAGCCCCATGTGTATAAAATTGCAGTGTTTATTGTCTTCTTATTTGCTTTCTGCTTGTTTACCCTTGTGAAATACAAAGTTTGGGCTTGTGCCATACAAAAAAATGTGATTTAACAATCTCAGATCGCAGAAAACACCAATTAACAACCAGGTAAAAACTGCCTTTGGAGAACGTGCAATTAAAAATAATGTGATTAGGAAACGTTAGTTGTTTGGGGAATACAATAACACAATTAACCAGAGCCAAATGATTTTTGTGACGCCTCTAATGTGCTTTTAGGAGGATTATTGTCTTGATTAATATATAGGATAGAATTTGCCTGTATAGTTGAGGCCGCATTTAGTATAGACACTTGGCAAATGCTTTTATCCAGACACCTTGCAATTTCACACTGCCATTTATTTACTGAGGCAATTTAGTCCTAGAACATCAATCAGCTACAACAGCCACACACACATCCTGGCACACAAAGGATAAACTTTTCTGTTTCAGGTGCATAGCCTGAGCCACCACGCTACCCTCTGCCCTAGGCACTGGGATTTGCGTGAGGGGAATTTTAATACATTTTCTAAACCCTTGCGGTGAAAATGGTATAAAGAATAGGTTAAAGACATAAACTAAACATACAGTGTCCACTACAATGTACAAGTCTATAAAGAAAGTGCTTTTTCAGTTTGTCTGCTTTGGCCTGGTGGCTGCGTTTAGAGGCTGTAATCATTGTAGTTGTCTGCCCAGATCCCCGAGGACATTAATCTCTTACCTCATAGGAGGGGGAAGGACCAAAAGGCAGGGGGCAGACGAGGTATTAAGGCTTTTAACAAAACAGCAGGAAACGTGTGCTGCACTCGCATAAGGAACGAGCAAGTTATCCTTGTGACAAAAAAAGCAAAGAGAGACTTTGATAGCTCAGAATGCTAAGGGATTTTTTTCAAATATGTGTTGAGACCTCTTGGTATCATTTAAGATTTTCCAACAGCATTTTCAAACATTTAATCAGTAGGAAAAAGATCTGTAGGGGCCATGAATTGTAAATACCTTTGGGCTCTGTCAATGTGAACTGATACAGTTTAGCAGCGTAACACAGAGCTCGCTATCTATTAAATTTTTTTAACGTTCTTTTCTGAAAGCACTTGTTTGACTTTCTAATGAATTCTCTACATGTGATGTTGGCATTTCTCAAAAGGTTGTGTTGTTTACAAAGAATTTATGTGACGTGTAACAAAGAAAATCCATGGAAACTACAATTAACTGACATAACACAGTGAAAAATAGCACATACCTTGTAGCAATAATAAAGCAAACAACTAAATTACAATACAGATTAAACAAAGTCTTCCTTTTGAATTTGTGTTTTAAATGCATATAGCGTTTACTTTACAGCATATCTTTATTATGACAATAATGCACATATTTAGTGATCTGAGTTTCCAAATTAACTTGATGACAATTATGGTCCATGACTGATGATGAACAGTGGTGGCCTATGATAAAAACGATTTTTTTTTTTAAATCATAATTACCATTAAAAGCAAATTTAGAGCTTTTTTTTTTTTTTTTTTTTTTTGCTAACATTAAATAAATTACTCTTTCTAGAAAACAACCAGCTCTGTTCTCTTAATTTTTCAGATTTCTAATCTTGATATATAAATACACCAAACCAGACCAAAATTTTAAAATTTTTATAACTGTGGCACAGTTATTTTCCAAGAGCCTTTTTGGCTGAGACTATATTTAGTGCTGGACAGTTTATTTGTGTGTGTGTTTACTGAATTAATTCAAACTGGATGCTACTT
This sequence comes from Chitala chitala, assembly GCA_025773905.1. Taxonomy (NCBI): domain Eukaryota; kingdom Metazoa; phylum Chordata; class Actinopteri; order Osteoglossiformes; family Notopteridae; genus Chitala; species Chitala chitala. The sequence continues at coordinate 24,226 of JABJVR010037287.1, forward strand.
ATCTGCCCCTAACAATAGGTATGTAGGCTCCCCGGCAAAAATATCCTTCCTCTCTTCATCCTCCCCGGACAAAACAGGTGCTGGACTTTGGAACTGAACAGCGTCATGGCAGAGTGGCCTTATTGTACATTCTGACATATGAGCGACGGCTCATGGATTATTTATGAAGCTTAGGGAGATGCCATTCTGATGGGCTAACTGTGATCTGATTATTGGGATGAGGGCTGTTAAGACGCAGCTCTCAGTCTGCGAGCTGCGAACAGAGGACACCAACTGCACCGCAGCCGGTGTGAGGGAAGAAGTTGCAACAGATGTGGTTGCGTCATGCTTGTAACGTGTTTTTCCCCCGGCAATAAGAGAACATGGTACACTTTAATCCCCATTAACACCACAGGATCCTCTCCAAAGCCCTCAGAATTTCGGCCCTTCTGAAGTACAGAACTCCTGTTTTCTTTGACAGAAATACCATTGTTTGTTGTTCTGAGAAATGAACTCCTCAGTTCTCTACGTTAACAGTAATCGCTCCAAATAGTTGGAGCTAACGATATTGGGAGTCTATGTGTAATTTCTGTTAATATCTTTAAAGCATTCCATCACACCAGCATTACTGCATAGTGTGTCATTAAAACAGTAACTTGTCTGATTTTTTTTTTTTTTCTGATTAAAAAATCTAGGTGTACACTGGCTCTTTAATAACGTGCACAACCAAGTGGTCGGCTTATGGTTACAAAAGTCAAATATTAAGGAAAATACTAAAGCTTTAAAGGTTGAGAATGGTTTTATATCTTAAAAGCCAGCTCCAAAGCTATGCTGACTTTTCTATCAAAGCCTCTCTCTCTCTCTCGCCGTCTGTTCTGCCATGGACAGGAGCCAGGAAATCGCACGAAACTAAATGATGTTCGTCTGCAACATCGTCCACACTTGCGTTCTCACCCATGGGAGCGAGAGCACAAGGTTTCTGGCTCTGCCATGTCGTTAGAACATACCAGAACAACAGCGATTCCAATGGGCTGAGCCTCACTGAGTGGCAGCAGGAATAGCTCGATTCCCCCATGAATTTCACCAAAGAAAGAGCCTTATAAGTATCTTCCATCACCAGGTTTGCAGATAACCAGCTGTGAACTGCGAATGCTTCATCCGCCTTTTATTTCTTGTTGCGACTGTCGTCTTTTCAAAGCGCAACAGGGAACAGTAAATCTTTTTCTTAAGGTTCAACAGCCGCACCCCTTTGCCAACTAGACTAAGGAGGCACTGCAGTAAGTTTCTCTGTCGTTTGCATAGTGCTGCAGTGTTAATGTTGCGTTCATCGCTTATGGCAATTGTACAACTTGTGACGAAATACTAACGCTTGTGGAAAGTACTATATATTAAAGTACAACTATGTGCTACTTTGGGAACTTTTTTAGCTTCACTTCCCTGATGTGCTTGGCACGGACCTCTCATTAGAGATGCCAATACAAAAAACGTGCATTAAAAATGTGTGCATTTTTATTTGCTATAAAATAAAATCATCTTTAATTCTATACTCTTAACCCTCTTCTTATCTAGTGTGCTCTATAATTAACATGTATGATAACAAAACATTAAATGCATTTGCAAAAGTTTGAGTTCATATAATTATAAATTAATTAAAAATGTAGAATTTTTAAGCATTTGAGAAACTGTGAATCCACATAACCAAATTGTTAACTCTAAGAGATACAGTCAACAACAAAGCTGTGTAATTGGTTTTAGATTAATCGCTTTGGAAAATATAATAAATACGTATGTTAGATATTTATGGAATGCGTGCTGTGGTCCACAGTTGGAAGTAATTTTAAACCGATTACATAAGCAGCGAAACTCTCCGGTTTGTGCCAAAACCCCATTGTTTTTTGCTGGAAAAGACACGCCCACACAAAAGCAAAGTTTTCAGCAATATTTTCCCAAATGTCCCAATTTATCATTCCCCAATGGAGAGATCTATTTTGCATGACAAATCAATAGCTGAATGCATTGCATGCATGGGGAGATTGCGCAGTCATCAGTCTTGCATCTACAAATGGCAGGAAGTTTTTCAAAGCTGCATTTCATATAGCTGTGTGTTTTACCACTCATGATTTCAGTATGCATCGTTATACCTCTAGTCTGTCCTCATAAATAAAAAAAACATACACAGTGGAGTCCAGGTTCTGATTGATTTTTAAAATATTGAAATGAAAATTCAGTTGCATTTCCACAGACATGAAATGCCATTTAACTTTTCCAAACCTGTTGTCCTTTGCAGGATTAAATGTGAAACAAATCATTAACAAGAGTTCGCACAATCGGTCATGCGTACGTCCAGCCGTACCTCTGGAAAGTAATCTCTTCTTATATCAGCGTGTTTGGCATTTTGTGGCACAGCGAGTCAGTTAATCACTGTAAGCTGTCACTCAAAAGGCTACCTGCACTAGCAGCTAAAAGAGAAATCATTCATATGAACAGCTAAGTAGTTAATGTGTTGTAAAACTTCCCATGGCTACGAATCTGTCACTACTCGGGTGTCACAAGTCTGGAATCCTGGGCCATAAATCTAAAACTTATAAAAGTCAACACTAAGACTAGTAAGCGCTGCGCAAATTAACACTTACTAGCACCAACCTCAAATTTTATTTACATGTGATCTTCCTTATAAACATCAGACCAACATGATTTATTTACATTTACGTACAAAATTATTCTTGACAATCTCTTATATCATCTCCTATAAATTACTGTTGGTTTCCTTTTGGAGACCTTAGCGTTCATGGTAATAGGTTTTACATAGTGATCGCTACACACAATAGGAACGGATGTATCTTATGAGCACGTTTTGTATATTTTTCAGAACTGGGTTTCCAATTTAAAAACAGTATTGAGTACGGTGGCCTAGAAGGGCAAAACAGATTTCATTGTGAACAGGCTAGCAGTGCTCGTTTTAATAAAAACAAAGGGCTGCATTTGAAGTACAGTATACTTAAATAAGGCCGAGCTCTTCCATAAATGATACGGCTGAAAACATGAACGATGAGTGATACTCGGTTCGTCAAACGATTTTAGCCTTATTAATACATTCCAAATGTCTAGACACCACCGTAGACGTATTTAATTAATATGTCGTATTAATAATCACCTAACTGCAACACGTTTCTCGGTAGCTGCCTATACTGACAAAGTATTATTTTGTGCTCTTTTTTATGCACACATGGAAAATGCAATTGCAATTCCGTAAAACACGTTACAACTGAGACAGGTTGACACTGCAGGCCTGAATCCCTGACATTAGCACCAGCTTGGCGTGGTGATCATGCAGCTCCGACCCCACACCGTGCTGGAACGCAAATTCACAGCCGCTTTAATCCTAACCAACGCGCCGCTCTTCCTCTTTGTTGCAGACAATGAGTCTGGCGCGGATTCACGACAAGCACAACACGAAAAAGTTCTGGGAGCAAAAAATCGAACGGCACAGTGAAATGGCTGGTAATGAGGAACTGAGGCTCAAAAAGAGTGCTTTGTCAAAGTAAGTCTTGGCATGCGGTTTTTCCCTTATATTGGCCCTTATTTCCATACGAACAGTCTCCCAGTCATCAGCACCATGCCGCAGTTCCATGTGATCGTGACCCTGTAATGAATCACGTCAGAACAAAAAGCGCCCAGTGCGAGCTTGTTTTCAGTATATGTTCATATTGATATGTAAACTAAACTGATTTTAATTGCACGAAAATGTTGCAACGATAAGGTAGCCTTGAGCGAAGCATTCGCGTCAAACTAAGCGCTTTACAACTGTAAGGTGAGGAGTTTATCAGGCGCAGCAGTCCTGGAATTGGTACAAATGCATGATAATTCACCCCTGGGTCCTCTGCCTGATCAATAGGAATTAACCGAGTGTGAAGGAGCTAACGGCGTTTACAGTACAGCTGGAGCACATAATGAATGTATAGATTGTCCAAATAGTACTATTGAATTAATTGCCTCCCCGAAAATGAGCACATTGACCAGTACCGTAAAAGGCAGGAGAAGATATACCGGAGTTTGGTCTTCGGTGCGACTGAAGCGTCACGCTTTCTGCAGACTCCGGGAGGAGTGGGTGACGAGGCTGGAGCTGCGGAGTCTGGGCCAGAGGAGCGTTAACGAGGACGGTCCAACCTCAGCGGCGCACCTGCAGCCTTTACGTTCTCAGCCCACACTGGCGTCACTGCGCTCCATCGGCGATTACTGTGCCAATTCCCTTAATAGCTCCTAATTCATAGTGCAACCATATTTTCTTCCAGGAAAAATTCAAACAAAAAAAACTCTGAAAGCTGACACGTTAAAAGACTTAAAGGTATTTCATTTTATCAGTTCAGGGTTCAAGAAGAATGTGTTTTATGTGTTAATCTATATTTACTGTACTTTTGCCTTTCTTTCCAGAACTTTGCTCTATATACTGTTATTTATTCATTAAAACAGACGTGTGTGTGTTTGTTTGCCCACGTCTGCTTCTTGAGAATATAGAGGATTTCATACGCCTGTCAGAGCAGTATTTCTCTGGGACACGGGTACAGTAGTCTGCCTTGTTGGATGTTAAGGAAACAGAAAGTAACATCACATTTCCACGACAGCTCAGCACGACTGACTCAAGAACAGGAAGCAGCCCATTAGGATAGTTTGTCACCACTGTTTTCCACGTAGTTAGACAAGCCTAAATTTGAAAAACAAATATAAGAGGGGCTTTCATGTGGGAGTATCACTAAGTCAATAGTGTTACAAACTGTAATTTGCCAAAAGTTATATTATCTAGAAAAATGCCACGTGAAAAAAACCACAGTTGTAGGATTTAGTGAAATGTACCAGACACAGTCATGACAAACTGTTGTTTTTTGAAAACTGGAATGTTGCAGTGTGCACTTGCATTGTTGAAAAATGTCTGGCTTTATTTTTATACATACATAGAAATACCCTTTAAGAAAGGTACTCTTTTAAACACAATTTTAAAAGTGTGAAAATTTATCCAGGTTACAGTATATAAGTACACACAATATTTTCATGCTTTATTATATATACAATTAGCAAATCTATAATTAACCCTATACCAGTAGTTTGTTGTATGGGAAAGAAAATGTGTTATATTGATTATACAAAAACAGCACTTTTTTGCAGTTATTGAAACTATGTCCAACCTTAATTTATCTTATCTTTAATTAAACATTATTTTGTTTGCACACAGGCAGGTGAAAGACAGTGACTATTTTGTGCTTTCAATGCTTATAATCTTTTTGACTGTATTTTCCATGTTCTACCTTTAACAACAAGCACATAATAGATTACTACAGGTGATACAAAAGGCATTAACCCACACACACATGTGCGGTTTTTCAGACTGAACTTGTATCTTCTTAAAATACCAATCCCTCTGTCCACCTTGGATAAATATTACATTATTTCTCAAGCACTTCTTTTCCCAGTCTGACTGTTATCTGACATTGCAGATGAGATTCACTGTGTGATTTATCCAAAATTAAATAACTCAAGACCTGCAGCTGCCTGATCCTGGAACAAATATCTGTTAGAATATCAATTGGTAATTTATTCAGTACAGGCCATTTTCAAAAATGAAAATGTTATAAAGCAGTTTAGAGTAGATTTTTCTGAAAAGGAAAAATGAAAGCCATTCCCATCAAATAAGATAACAGAAATGCTGCTGTTAACCAAGATATGTGAATGTACACATCACAGATGGAACATAAAACTGCAATGGGCATAGGAGACTGCCTTCATCGTGGCTGACACTGGTCATGGCTGGAGAGCCCACTCGCTGAAGGCATTGCAAAAAGCGGGACGGTGGGGGGCAGGTTGATGCTGATGGACCGGATCAGTACACCAGATCCAACTGAGGCGTGGGTTTGTTTTCTGGCTGTAACAAACCAAACATCTGGGGTCTGCCAGCAGCTTGTCAACTCAGACTAGGATGACACCCCACCCCCCAGCAAAAGGCATAAGGGCAGAAACAGAGTTATATTTAACAGCTGATCAGTAGCTGTACAATATAACATACAGACAAGCTGAGTGAACACAATAAAAAAGTGTTTTGTCTCTGAACAACACACTCCAAGTAGTTCCCTGTTTTAGGAATAAATCTTGCACCTACTGCTGAATCAAAAACACAAGCAGATAAATTATTCCACACATCTCGATCCCTAGACGGTTGATGAACAAGATAACGAGTGTTCTAGGATCTCAGTAATCAAGAGGAAATTAACAGGGAAAAGTCATTTGCAAAAAAATAATAATAATATAAATACAACACACTGGTGCAAGGTCAGTTAGAACTGTAAAGGCATTAAGAGTTAGTACTTGAAGGTATAAAATATATTGTAGTTCAAATTATAATTGTGCAAAGCAGCATCCCACACTGGTACTCACTTAAATACCCTTGCAATAAAGTACTGTATGGATTAATGACTGCATAGACCAGTTTTTGTACAACCTGCAGAGATAGCATTTTACAGACTTGTAGCTATATTCCCACATTGGGAACAGACACATTCCCAAGATACATCTGGTTTGGCAGGTGACGTATTCTCTTCAGTTCACACACCAGCATCTTTTATTGTAGCATCAGTAGTATGGCAGAGGACATAAATAGGAAATACCCCAATGAACGTGAGACTATCCATCCATCCATCCATCCATTATCTTAACCGCTTATTCCTGGTGAGGGTCGCGGGGAAGCCTGGAGCCCATCCCAGAGCATATAGGGCGCAGGGCAGGGGACACCCAGGGCGGGGCACCAACCCACCACAGAACGTGAGACTAATGGTTTTTTTTTTTTTTTCTCTGTCCAAATACCCACTTTCTCCCCAAAAAACTAAATTTATTCCCTAATAAAAAAATTCTTTTAAAACAAGCCTCTCCTCTGAAATGAGTACCCTTGTCCTCTGTTACTTTCTCTTTCCTTCTCATTTGGCCTTATCAAGATGACCATGAAACCTTAACTTCATTTAAGTCCTTCGGTGCTCTCTGGCAGAGTGATTCACACAGGAGCTTAATGGCAAGAGAGAGTGAGGACACATCCAAGAGCAGGCGAGGACAGAGTCTTTTTTGAAAAACAGTGGGGGGTTTGGTGGGAGTTATTGTGGGATTATACCTGACTCTTGGAACCCTGTGTGTGTGTGTGTGATTTTTTTCATGGGTTTCCTTTGGTTAAAAAAAGAAAGTTACCATTCAGATTGAAAATGAATGTATTTTATGTTCTACTGAATTCTTATCCTGAAAACAACATAAAAAACTCGTGTGTTACGAATACAAATGCTGACACAGACTATACAGCGCTTTGGTCAACTCCCGTTCTGAAATGTGCTTGAAATAAACTTGACTTGACTTATTATTATGTAGGGATCATACGATATTGTCTGATTTATACATATTCAGCATTTTCCCATCAGATTATCTGCTGCATCATCTTAATATTCTCTCTGGGTGTTATCTCTTATGTTCATATTCTCATTAAATGGAATTAGTTGATTCCGATCAATTCCCACAGCCACGACCTTGCACAAGGTCAGGCAACCGGTGCGTGCAAATAGCCAGACCCTTCACAGGCTGTGCGCATGCTTTAGGGTAAGTTTATATGTGCACATAGCTGAGCTTGCTCATCGCATGTAGACACTCTGTGTTAGTGGAAAGAACGTAGAGGTTTCAGTGCATCTGTTCGCTGAAGCATACCGCGGGATTGAAGTGCGGCAGTGACAGTCAAAAAGAAAGATATCTTCTCATTATAAATCAGCGTTGTCACCTGTGAATCTTAGGTGCAGGATCAAAACACATCTGTCCAAAGATTTCCTTTGACCCATTAGTTTCATTTCATCATATATTAAGTGTCACTGTTCATATTGGTAAACCAAAGTAAGAACATGACAGTGGGTGATATTTATTACGTTTGCCTAAACTTTTTATGCTAAAAGGGAACTATACACAGGAAACAATAACAGTAAGACACCGGTTTTTTTTTTTTTTTTTTGACAAATGCTGTCATGGAGAAAATTGCCCCTTTATGTTCAGGATATTCTCTCATCCAATGTGCATGTATGGTGCACTGTAGCCAAAACTCTAGATATATCTGAGAGCTTTATAACAAATAACTTTCTGTCATCTCTATTCATAGCATGAGGTCTCCAATTACTGCCAAAACGCTGACAGCCTCTCAGCTCTTGCCGATACATTGACCGCCTGGCAGTCTCTCCACTGGAGACCTTCACTAAGCAACATATGTGTCAACGGTGTGTGACATACCAGGAGACGTACATTTCTGCGGGGGGAGAACCTGCTTTCTAACACCATCCTTTTAAATCAACAGTGTCTTTTCTCAGAGGTAGCCTGCGATACACTGAAACTGTAGTATGAATTTCTGAAGTACATCGAGAAGCACATTCTCACTGTAAATAAAAATCTTTTTATAAAGCTTTCCCTTTTTCTTGGCTTTGTTTTGATAACTACAAGCTCAGTTGCAGTAAATAATTTAGTAGTCCTTAAAAAATAACTATTTGCATCTTTCGGGAAAATTTAACACCTGAAGTAACTGTTAACCTGCAGTTAAATGTAGTAATATATCACATTTCATTAAGATTTCTTACACACAAAGGGGCTTCACACACCTTCACTGCACTTTTTGTTTC
>JABJVR010037298.1:0-32868 GCA_025773905.1 Chitala chitala
TGGGAGGAAACTGGAGCACCCGGAGAAAACCCACCAAGCACAGGGAGAACATGCAAACTCCATGCACACAGACCCAAAGCAGGAACTGAACCCCAGGCCTGGAGGTGCGCGGCGACAGTGCTAACCACCACGCCACCGTGCCACTACTTAAGTACAAATTTTCAATACTCTGTTACTTTGCTGATAAAAATACCCAATTAAAAAGAAACTGTACTGCCATTTAAACAGTAATTAAGTAAAATGACTCTCAAAAAAGAATCTCTCAAAAACCACTCAGAGTACCACATTTTACCTGTTTATGTTTAATGAATTATCAATATCCATTGAGTCAAATCAGAGATCCATGTAGAAAATGGCTACTTTCAACAAACGACATTTCCACCTTATGAAGTATACGAATGGATCAAATTCAGGCAATTTGTTGTTTAAACAAACACAAATCAGAAACCCTGGTTAACTGCTAAACTCAGACACCTTAAGTTGGAAAAAGATAATGCATTCAGCAGTGGGGACATGGCCAGGTTTAACACTCTCAGTCAGTGGTTCTTAACCTTTATTTGAGTCACGGACCCTTTAAGAATCTGATGGACTCCCCTCCTCAAAAATATTCACATAAACAACTTTACATGAAATGAATATATACTTTATTTTATCCTGACCCTCAGGTACCCCCTAAAACCCATTCATGGACCACTTAGAGGTCCATGGACCCAAGGTTAAGAACCCCTGGTCTAAATAAAGGTCTAGCAAGGCGAGAAGAGGCTAAACGACTGTGCTTGGAAAAGCATAAAAACCAATTCTCTGCCAAAGACTCTACTTCTATTTGGAAAGGCCTCAAACAGACCATCAACTAAAAACCTAGAGCTCCTCACTCTCTTAATGGCCTGTCAACAAACTGAATGACTTCTATCATCGTTGAGATGGCCATATTAATACACCAATTGTTTGAGTTGGTCTGGTTTGTGGTTTTACAACTTTAACGCGTGTACCAGAAAAAAGGACGTACTCACACGTCCAGCTTCTTTGTAACTCCGTGAAAGTTTTAATGAAAGAAACAAAATAGCGATAAGTTTCACTTGTGCATCCATTATGTACGTTGACTTGTTCTATATGAGTAGACGTTTACCAGGTTACACGTACACACCTTTTTGAGACGTAATATAAATTATATACGATACAGATACACAGTTACGCACAGTACGAAAGACAGGATACATACACGGATATACACTTAAAGATTGTTTTTGATCTAAAAGCTTCTCAAGTGCAACCGTCACTTTGGCTTCGGAGCTGCATTCTCAGGATGTGCGCGTTAAAAAAAAAAACACAAGGATTACGGCAAGCGGCTTTTAAGACAACACGTTAAAATTATCTAAAGCTTTTCTTCAATGTCTCTTACAGTCGTTTTTAAAAAAAAAATAAAAATGATGGCCCTGACACCACCACTGTCATTTACTGCCATTCACACCAGCTCTCCAGGTCCAACTTCCCAACCACAGCTTTTATCGGTCCATTTGCAGTTGGATACCTTTATTGGCTACTGAAATGCTGGTCAAAGGTTTGAATATTAATATAAATTCAGGCGTACTTAGTAACAAATTGTGATTTTGAAAGCAGTGAAACAGATTACTTCGGTTAATTTGTAACTTAAATACAAAATTACACTTAAAGTATACTCATAAACGTACGTACCTGAAAAAAAAACTACGAAATTACAGTAACATGAGTTTTCATCTCATTTCGTTACTTCTATTTGAATGGTGTTGTGTATATAAACTATATTGCCAAAAGTATTGGGACTCCTGCCTTTACACGCACATGAACTTTAATGGCATCCCAGTCTTAGTCCGTAGGGTTCAACATTGAGTTGGCCTACCCTTTGCAGCTATAACAGCTTCAACTCTTCTGGGAAGGCTGCCCACAAGGTTTAGGAGTGTGTCTATGGGAACATTTGACCATTTTCTGCACACTGTGCGCTTCAGCATGCACTGACATGGCCTACGACTTTGTGGCTAAGTTGCTGTTGTTCCCAGTTGCTTCCACTTTGTTATAATACCACTAACAGTTGACCGTGTAGCGAGAAAATTTTATGGATGGACTTATTACACAGGTGGCACCCTATCACAGTTCCCTGCTTGAATTCACTGAGCTCCTGAGAGTGACCATTCTTTCACAAATATTTGACAAAGCAGTCTGCATCCCTAGGTGCTTGAGTTTATACACCTGGGGGCACAGAGGTGATTGGAAAACCTGAATCCAATGATTTGGAGGGGTGTTCCAATACTTTTGGCAATAGTGTACATTTATATATCATGTTGCTACAGTGTGAATGGGGGACAATGGTGAATGCATGAGTGAATGTGGATTTTAATGTGTTTTATTTAACAAACGGTATATACAACTAAATGCTTTAACCAGTCATACTATTTAAAGTAACTTCCATATCCGGTTATCGTAACTTTTTTTTAAACAATACCTTACTCTGAATGAGTGGGCAGTGCACAGTTTAAATAGGCTTTGAGAAGTGCTTGGTTTAATGTAACCAGGTGTGTTCAGCACTGTAGTGAGATCAGGTGAACTATTGTTTTTCTTGCTACTTTCCCAGGGATGTGACTGCAGGCTGTTACACATGCAAACTTTCTCCCAATCCATGCAACCTTTTTTTAGAATATATATTTTGAATGGCCTGGTGTACGGTATATGCCTTATCCTAGATTCAGACACCTCATAATGAATGTGTGCAGATGGTGGACAAAGTAACACCACACACACCAAGAGTTTCACTTGGAACTGGCTAAAAACTACATTTTTATGGCAGCTGCATGGGGCAGTCATTACATTGATTGCTAATTAGCAGCTACAAAAAAAGAGTGTGATGATTAGTACTTCGATATGAAGCTCTCAAAGCAACATGAAACAGCTAATGCTGTTTAGTAAAAAGAGTCATTACTTTATTTGCAGGTGTAATCACTTATGGCAAAATTATTTCACGACAGATGACGCCAAACAGGGAATAAACAACTGACAGGGAGTAACACCTGTCAAAAGTAAAAATTCACAAAGAAAACCAGATGCTTGGGAGTGTTGCGAAAGTACTGCCTCAAAACTGACCATACAACAGCCTCAGTATGGCTATGATACAGTGCCAATAAAACTGTAAGGATTGTGTTTCAGTGAACTGGAGTCTGTGGCAGGGTTCCCATTTTGAAACTAATTCTCTCCAGAGCCAGTGCACAGACATATACAAGCTTAAATAAGAACATACCTGAAATATAAAATATGGTCTGATGACTCATCTTTCATCCTGTTTTCTATATCCACAAAGGTATATCTTCAAGAAGACTAAAATATGCTTTTCACCCACAATGTCTGTTGTCAACAATTGGAGATGGTGGGTGATCTGTAACAGTTGTTGGCAATTGTCTTAGGAGAATCTACGTATAACGAATGATATAGACAGTTATCCTTAGAGAGTCTTTAGCTATAACGAATGGTATGAACAGTTATCCTTAGAGAGTCCTTAGCTATAACGAATGGTATAGACAATTATCCTGTGACAGTCTTTAGGTGTAACTAATGATATGAACTGTTATTCTATGAGAATCATTGCTTATGACCAATAGTATAGACTGTTATCCTGTGAGAGTCTGTAGATATAGCCAATGGTACAAACAGCTATTCTGTGAGAGTCTTTCAGTATAATGAAAGGTATGGACAGTTATCCCATGATTTTCATTAGTTATAACAAATTGTATGGTCAGTTATCCATGAGTGTCTCTAGGTATAATGAATGGTGTCCACAGTTATCCTGTGACAGCTGTTAGGCATAGCAAATGGTGTGGACAGTAATCCTGTGACAGCTGTATATGAACCAGAGAATATGAAGCCACTTTGCAGGAGCAGGTGTAAACACTGTTCCCTCAGGCTGTTTTCATATTCCATCATGTTCCAGGTTGACAATGTTCCCAATTTACAGTGGTTAAATAAACAATTCACAATGCAGTATGTCAATTGCCTTATCTGGCCTAGTTGATTACCAGATCTGATCACAATTAAAGTCATCATTAATTCATTAAAAAAACGTTCCACCTCTGTGCCTCAATCTTTTTACAGAAAGGTATAATACTCCACTATGCAAAGTTCAGGACTCGTATGGCAGTATTCTAAGATGAAACGTTAGAAAGATAAACGAATCCCCTGCTGTTTATTAGGCTTTTATTAATATACTGTCAGGAGTTTCCCATATTTTATATACAATGCATATTTGCATTGATTTTCACAGTCGCTGCATTAGGTTGGCATGTTGGCACCCTGTTTAGGGTGTTCCCAGCCTTGTGCCCTAGGCTGTCTGAGTTAAACTCCAGGCGACCCATGCCCCAGCATAAGGGCAGAATAATGAATGTGTGTATGCACATATGTATGTTTTTATGCATGTACTTCCCAGTCTCAGAGGACAGGCAGACACTGTAAAAGAGGTGATTAACATGAGCAATCCAACAACATCATGCAATGCACAAAAAGAACATGATAAAAGATATTGCAACCAGGGAAAAATTAGGCCCTTTATGGGGGCCTTAGACCCCTATTCACAATATTAGCTAGAATTATATATCTCCTACTATTATACCAAGTACATAAGGCATAAATATCAAACTATCTTTAAATTTAAGTGTGGAGCATTCTAAACGTCTTGAATCATTTTGCAGAATCATTGACAAGTCATCTATGAGAGGTAAATGGCACATCATATTTTTAATACTTTAAATTTAACAATTTTTTAAAATTCCCTGCCCAGATTTCTTTCCCAGATTTTCAGTGGGGGCAGGGCCACCACCTCAAAGGTTTAAATCACCCTTGATTCCAACAGTGCCACAAATTAACTGCATACTAAAATTCATCAGATAAAGAGAAGCAAAACAAATCCTTCTTGCATCTCCAAAATTTTCTCATCTGCACCTGCAGAGAATGATGAATGCACAGAGACCAGCTTCAGCCAAAGAGTGGAGCTACATTGGACATCATACAAAGACATGACGTTTTAATTAGCAGAACATGTAGCAGGACATCAGGTTTGTATTCTGCAGGTCTGAGCCATCTGTCTAATCCCTGCTTTACAAAGCAGCTCATTTAAATAAAGTTTGTGGCCTGTGTAGATGAGCTCTTCCTGAACACGACCCCAGATGAAAAACTGGCCAGAACAGCACAGTACAAAAGTTCCCTCAGACAGCTGTTATCGAGAGCTAAAAAAATTTATCTCCAACTTATGTGACACAAACAGGAAAGGAGAGTGGAGAGCTTGCTTCCTCTTCTACCGTCTGGATTCAGCGACGCGTTTACTCATTGTGCGGTATAGCCAATTCCAATTTTAACTCACCCTTGAATCTACAAAAAGAAAAACAATAGAGAGGCTCTGCATTCAAACGAACTTCATTACATAAATTATCCATTAATTATCCTTTACACTAAAATGGCTTCTAGATCCTTTGGCATTTTGATGAGCATTAATTTGTCCCTTTCAAAGGCAAAACACTGAAATTAAAAAAAAAAAAAAATTAATTGGCTTTTCAAAGCTGATGTATACAAGTAAGGTGTGACCTGAATGTACTGATAGACTGTTAGCTGCAGGGCATTGTGAGAAAACTCATGCGCATTATTAGGACTCGAAGAGCTTTGAAACAGGGTTTAATACACCATCAAACTATATCGGCGCAATAAATTCCTCCCAGGAAACACACTTGCCGTTACACTCATCTGGACTTTGCCCATGTCTCCTGAGACAAGACTGTGAGCTCTGTTGGTCTGACACAAGCTAAGCTGAAACATCCCATCTGGCTGACAAACTGGAGCTACCGGTGCTTTAAGAAAGCATAATATGGGCAAAATAAGCACAACTCTTGGACCTGCGACAACAGCAAGGGGACAACTCTTTCCCTGACACGGCTGGCCACAAGAAAACGGCTGCGTTCTGACATTTCCAATAGTCCAACTCTGTGGCCATGGAACACCATAAATTATTTAAATCAGTCTTCACACTGAGAGGTTAAAAAAAATTTAATGGGTCACAGGTGTACTGTCTGACTGTCATTTGGTGTGAATGACACAGTCTTTCATTCTTCCACCTAAAAAAAGACTCAGATAGAGCGAAAGAAGCAGATGAGCAACAGTAATCCAATTTCCACCTCTTCCTTGCCATCTATATTCATGGAGACAGATTGTGAAATGCACTCTCGGGACACACACACACTTCTTGCTCATCAGTTACCACTGTTATATTTGATAATCGGGATTTAAAATTTCAGGGGACCTGGGTTTCAGGCAAATATCAAATTTCACGTGTTACAAAATAGATTTTCCCAGAAATGAACACAACCATGTACAGATGACTTGTAATTTCTCAAGTCAAATATTTGTTGCAAGACATTCACTGGCTTGACCTGGATTTGCATCTTTTTCAACATGCATTCTGATATTAAATTAATTCAGTACGCATGCATATCCCCCTATCAGCCTTTGCGATAGATCTATGTTTTTGTACCAGTTCTTCTGATATCATTACATTAAAATCACAGGCAACAATGCAACAACTGCTAAGGTTTTCTTTTCATCCTAAACTTACAACACATTAGCTGCAAGTAGGAGATGCCATGAGAAAAATATCTCCCATTAGATCTGTGCTAGTGTTCAGTGCATGCTGGATTCATTGTTCAGTTCCTGCTGGATTTTTAAGTTTGAAAGTATTTCTGTGGGGTTTGTTTTAACCACAAGGCTAAATTTGATTGTTTTGTTGTAGTTTTAGAAAAGTCTATTTATGGTAAGAGCTGACTTATCTAGGATTTAGCTGCCTACCACACAGCTGAGCACGGAATGTGTTCATGTAGCATTGAGTTCACTTAACATGTACCAACAAACCATTTGCTCAGGCCCTTTTAGGCCTCCTCTGTGTTCAGAGGTGTCAGTGGCTGAACAAGCTTTTGTCCATCAACCAGTCACACACACACACACACACACACAAACTGGGTGACCTGCCTCCCACTCAAACCCCATGTGACCCAACAAGCTGTGTAACACTAGATGCATGCACAAGCACTATTTTGCCACAAATATGACTCGGGACAAAAAGGGTCTTCCAAGCTAGTCCTCTGTCTCTGAAAAAGCTCTGTCACACCTACCAAAATTACATCCACTCTCCACCCCCCCGGAGCCATTCATTTGATTGGATGTTAACAAACATCACCCAAAGGGTCTTGCAATCAGTGCAGCATATCAAGCCTGCTTTTTACCCAGTAACTGATGTGTTAGATGTGTCAACATAGCCCACACATGCAGGAAGCTTATGCACAATGTTAAACTTGCGTAGTCTCTGACTCCTCCATAAAAATATATAAGCAAAACCGGACTCATGTCAATGATACCAATGTATCTCCCGGACATATAAAATGAGCATCCACATGACGCTGGGTGAAAGTGAACTTGTAGCACAGTCAAGTACATGTCCTGTGATTTCAGCCTGACCATCAGAAAAAAAGGCTGCTTTAAAAGTCTTTATATAACTTGTGAACAGACAGCTGCTGAAGTTGGCCGAGCCTGGAGTGATATATCACACCTCCTCTCCACCCTGCCATGATTGCTCATCGGATCTTCGCCACAAGCACACATGTGAACACACACGTACATAGGTGCACAAACACAGCCGAACACGTGTGTGGTCTTGCAGCCCCCTTCTGGATATGAACCACAACCCTAATCCTATCTGTAGTCTAAAACCAATTCAATAAATGCCCAATGTGAAGTTTCTTCACATTCAGTTCCTTAGACCGTAAGTAACAGGATATATTGAGCCCTTTGTGAATTCTCGGTGGCTGAATTTGTTCCAGAACATGTGTAGGGTTGCTTAGCATGCAGCGCCGCACACAGCGTTTGTTTTTAAGCCCATTCTTCACACACGCATCTTGAAAAGAGAGAGAGAGGCTCTGAAAAGAGAGCAGCTGTGCATCTCATTTGTGCTCACAAAGGCAGGAGGAGCAGAACGAGGAGGAAGCTGCTTGTGAATTCATCCACAGAAGGTAGAGGGAAGCACAGAGGACCGCTGAGAGAACATGTGACCTGGGTGTGTGCTCTCGTCTTGTGCCTGACACCAGTCCCAAAGACATTAGTGAGCATGTCACTAACTAAACGTGTTCTGTCATCTCTCACACACAGCTAGGCAGCTACACATGTAGATGCGCGCACACACACACACACACACACACACACACACACACACACACACTACCAGCACTGTAAGGTTAATCAACTGCAACCTCAATATTCCCCTACCCGGCTATATTGGGAGACAAAAGTCGGCAAATAAGGCAGAAAATAGAATCCATTTGGAAAATTGCAAGGAAGGACAAGGAGGAGGAAATCAGCAGTTAGAAGTGCTGAATGGAGGCATTTGTGAGCTGCACACAGCCCTGAGTCCAGTTCACAGCAGGAGGCATTTGGGCACACTCTCACACGCATACGACCGTGCACACACAAACACACATGCATTCACACACAACTGCATGAGCACACATGCAGTCACACACGCACACATGAATATGCGCACACAAATAAAAACATGCACACACACATACATACATAACACGCATACATACACATGCATGCACACGGTGTCAGGATGCTTAACAGATGAGAAATAGATAACTTTCTTCTCTCTCTCTCTCTCTCTCTCTCTCTCTCTCTCTCACACACACACACACACACACGTGCATACGTATGCGCATACACGCACACACACAGCCCAAAACACTTTAGTATGCAAGCTGTGACCTTTATCTCTGATGGCTATTGATCAGTCTGAGTACAAGTGCAGGTTTCTGCAAGTTTTAGCTGGTCTGACCCATTACCCTGACTTTCCTGCAGGACCTGCAATGCTTTACAATGATCCTGTGCCTGTACTAACACATTGGCACAAAGCATTGAATATTTCTGCACAAATTTACACATTGAGTCTCTTACTGTTGTTTCTTCGTTTACACATGACAAAACAACTTAAAGCTATGTGAGGTGACTTTTAAATAAAAATTTTTAAATTAAGTTTTAAAGTTCCTGTAGCTTGAATACATAAGCAGAACACCATTGGAAGTGAGATGCAAATGTAACAGTCAGTGAAAGAACAGTTCTACACCAGGGGGGCACAGTGATATGCCAGAGAGATGCCAAGGTAACAGTCAGTGAAAGAGCAGTTCTACACCAGGGGGCACAGTATCATGGCAGCAGGACCAGGATAGCTCACATGCAGTAAAGCTCTATGCATGTGATGAGATGCATGATGGATATATGTGATAACATATGAGCTACAGCTGTCCTCTCCACGTAAAGGTGAGATGACGTGGGCAAAAACACAATGGGACTTCACACCTTCACAATGTCACACCCACACACCTTTGTTCTTGCAGAGCTTTGCACCTTTGTACCTGTACATCTGCGCACTTTGGCACCTTCACACCCGTACGCCTGCACACATTCATACCTTCACACCTGCACACGTTCACATTCGGACCCCTGTATACCTTCACGTTTTCACACCAGCACACCTGCACACGCTAAGATTTTGACATCTGTATACCTTAACACCTTCATACCAGGACATTTGCACACATCCAAATCACTTTCCCACCCACCATTTTTTAATAATTTGACTCCATTTGAATCCGATTGTGTTTTATCTCTCTTTAGATTAAGGTTGAACAAAGCTGTGAGCCGTGTCTGATTACAGTGTCATGCCTGAACACATCACGCTTGGGAATCGCATTTCCATTCCCGCACGTCGGCATTAGAACTTTTTCTTAGCGATTGCATCGTCTGGCCCCCTTTGAAACCCTTATATTCGTTATCTCTTTATAGAAAAGGCATTGCATTTCCCTGGCTACATATGTGAACCATAAGCCTTAATCAACATGTAACTGAACTAGTTGTCACTTTCAGTTAGTCACTGGCCTACTCGTCAGGAGGCGACTTGACTCTCATTGGAAGGTAATAAAACAGAGTTGGATGTACACAGAACAAAAGGGGAGTGCAGCTCAAAGATCTTGACCTAAGCAGATGGTCTGAATACAGTAACTATTGTCACTGTCAGCTTGTGTGAAACAGAAGTGGTATATAATGCATAATAACAATCATACATCAGACCTGCCACAAGATGTTCATTAGAGGTAGTCAACTCAAATTCCAGTCGTGTCCAAAAGGCCCAGTCACAGACACAGAAGACGTCATACAGTCATGCAAATTGGTCCATGATGACAGGAAGTATTAAGGACAAACATCAGGTGGTCAGTAGTGCTTTGCTAGGAGAACACCAAAACTTTACCTTTTATTTCCATGGCAGCAGATGATGTTGGACTGTCGCTCCTTACAGACACAGGAAACTCAGTCACATTCTTTCAATTTATCATCATATTCCTCCTTTGCCTCATACTGTATAAATGTACTTCAACTCTATGTCACCCTCCACTGAACTCAGTAAAGTAAATTAAAGCTCAAAGAGAAAATAAACTCTTTGAGTGACCTTGATGATGGAGAACGTCCTGGCCTGCTCAGCTAGGACATGTTTTCTATGCATACCAAGACTGCTTTCAGTTGTTAACATTTATTCATTTAGCAGAAGCTTTTGTTCAAAGCAACTTACAAATGAGTAAGGGTACACGTGAATATTAAAAACGAGGTCAGATAATATCAGAGAATCCAGCTAACAGTAAGTGCTGTTCTATAATCAAAGTGCACAACATTCAGTTAAGTAAGAGAGTCCAAATCAACTAACACGGCAAACAGTTAAATTAAAATTATTTAGCACAATGGATAAATAAACAGCAGTTTAAACATTAAAGCAATAAAGAAACAGAGCTGATGAAGATGAGATCCAAATGCTGAGGTGTTCCCTGAAGACGTGAGCATTCAGCTGCTTATGGAATGTGGACAGAGACGGCAAAGACCTCAAAGTAAGGCACAGCTCGTTCCATCATTTAAGAGGCAGAGATTAGAGCCTACGTCAACTACTCTTCAGCAGTGATGCAACCAGTCTCTTCCTATTGGTGGACTGTAGAGCTTGGGAGGGGATGTAGGTCTTGATTAGGGACTGGAGGCAGCTTGGAGCAGTCTTGTTTATGGGCTTGAAAGTAAGCATGAGGATCCAGTATTTGATAAAAATCTGGACCAGAGGCCAATGAACGGAGATGAGAAACGGAGTATGTGGTGTGCGTTGTATTCAACCTTCCCAAATGGAGTGTGTCCATTTGGAAAGGTTGAAGACTAGACACGCCACAGCATACTGAATCCTCTGGAGAAACTGCGTTGCAGAGGCTGGGAGCACAGCCAGGAGTCAGTTGCAGTAGTCCAATCTTGAGATGACTAATGCTGGGACCAGGAGACAGGTTGAATGTTCTGTTAGAAATGATCTTATCTTCCTGCTGTTGTAGAGGGTAAATCTGCAGTCCCTGGGGACTGTAGCGGTGTGTTAAGATAAAACAGTTTATTACGAATTGTATTAAATTGTGCATCACATCAACAGGGCTTAACGACTGGAAAGATTACAAATGATTGATGCAGTGACCCTAGCTGCATCACTCAATATGTAATGCACAGAATGTGAGGAACTGTGTGCATTACACTGACTCGGTGGTATACAGGTACAGTAAAAAGTGAGAAAACTGAACTGCACTACCACACAAGGCCTTGTACAGTTCTCTTCCATCTTTCCACAAACACACCTCTGCTGCTGTTTGTATACATCTCTCTGGAGCATGTGAGAGTGACCCCAAGGTGCTACTGGTCCGTTAACCATTCAGCAGTCGTCTTCATACCAGCAGGTGCTGAGCTCTATGGCAAAGCACAGTACACTGACAACATATGACTTGCACAACCACAGCCCACGTTTATCTGTCACGGGTGGCCTTTATTTCTCTTCATCAATGTGTCTCTATGCATTTGGGCGTATCTTTCTTCACATGTCATTGGACACGTGACCCACAAGCCCCTGAGACAGCAGAAAGTGTGCTCCACACACACACTACTTGTCACCACTGCTTTGACAGGACTCTGAGGAGACAGCTGTCATTGTTATCAGCTGAAGGAATAACTACACCAAAGCTGACCACTCTCAGCACTTCCACACAGACACAGGTAATAAACCATGAAGTGCTGAATTACATGTTAAAGTAAAGAGCAGAGCACATGGATGCAGAAAAAGGGATGCCATTAAACTCCAAAGGAGAAATCTTAGTAAAGAAGCTCCTGTTGAAACAATGAGTTGGGACAGTTCCTTAAGCAGTGAAAACTCAGGCACTGAAAAGTCAAAATCATTAGCTGGTTCAGTAATGGTTTCTTGTTGCAAGAAGTAAATGTAAGAAAATAAGCCCTCTTTCCCAAACTGCTACAAACTGTAACTCTGACAAGGAAAAAGTTAAAAAGAATCACACATTTAAGATGATCTACTTTAATGAAAGAACAATTCACCATTTTGCCCTGAGCACCAATACAGACGTGTCTGATTGCTAATTGGAATTTTTAAAAAGAGCAGCATTTCCAAACAAAGCAAAATTATGTCTCCTAACTAAAGGCATGACATGTGGAGCTTTAGGTGTTACTCCTGCCATCTGAGCAATAAATGTGAACTTGACTTGCTTCATGTTTGCACCTGACAACAGCTGAAATAAAAACTATCAATCTGCTGAGTAAAATACTTAGACAGCAAAATTGAAATGTGGACTTTTTAAGAAAAGCTGAAAAACATTATAAAACTTTAATGAGGTTAACTCACCCTGTCAAGCAATCCAAATTTGATGAGGTTTTCTCCATAATGAGTTCTAACTCCACAAATACTCATATTCTACAGCTGACAAACTGAAGATGCTATTGGGGAAATATTTTATAGTGAAATATAGGGTTTTGGCCAACAGCGCTGCATTGTCACTAGTAAATATCCAAAATGAGAATCCAGTGAACAAGAGAACAAACATCAACTAATTAACCTCATTAGCTCATTATAGCTCATTAGAGCAGAGACTGTTTGTGGCAATCACCTCCTTTTTGCGAGCCGCTTTTTAACACATCAAAGCTGTTGGCTCACATTGGGTGAACGTGATGTGTTTTGGTTGCCTGGCCTTTTCCGCAGTACCGGAGAGAACTTAGAAAGATAAGAGAAGATTAACAGAGAGTGTTTGTTGATCGAAGACGTCCAGCTGCAAACCCAAGGGAGGTGGCACGCAGGTAGAATGGGCCTGATTTCCATGCATCTCCAGGGAGCTTCACAAAGCCCCTTTTGTAAGAGCTGATAGTACGTGACCTACATTTACCTACATTTACAAGCTAGCAAGAAGATGGAATATGAAACAATATGACCATCGAGAAGTTACGGTGAGATTTTTGGCCACTGTTAAACCTTAAACTCAGAACAAGACATAATGATCACTTCATCATCTGGGCTACAGTCACAGGTGAATAAGTCAGTTAGACCAGCCATTTCACTGGAGGTCCTGTTTCCCAGCAACATGGGAGGTCCCGATGTTTCAGCTTGACGTCTGTGAGTAACAGCAAGAATAAAAGGCTGACAGGTAAAGAAAGCATTGTTAGTGAAGGCTTTTCAGTTCACTGTGGTACTGGTGAAAGCATATCACAGATCTCACGTGACAAGAACCTGAGATCCTACTTTGGTGTGACAGGTGAAATTATGGGGCAACAGCCTCTTCTTCAATGTGACAGGTGACACCACAAAACGAGGGAACCTACTTCAGGGTAATAAGTGAAACCACATCTTTTATTCTCGTGCTATTTTCATATCCCATCACCTTTTCAGTCTGCGTGTTATCCTGGTTTGATCAGGACATTCCTGGTCTCATCATTTTTCCATAAGACTTCTGGAAAAACACAAACAAAAGAGACAGGTGTGGTATTTACTCCAGCAGGTGGCATATTAGTCAAGGACATTAACTTGTAACCTGACAGAAGAACTCTTCTATAGTGTACCTAACTGAATGGCCCAAAAGACAATATAAAACTGTATAAATTATTTCATAATTGTTTCATAAGCTGCTGATGATGAAAGCATGACTTTTATATGTGTAGCAATGGACAACATAGCTACATTCACAAGTATTAGGCTGTATACTAATGGTCAGACATGTCCCAAAGCACAGTTAGATGCATCTCTCAGACAAGTTACTGGCTGTCAGACTTTCAGACTGTGTGCCAACTTTCAGACATCTCTCAGACAGTGTACTGTCAGACTGTCAGACACCTTTTAGACAGTGTACCAACTGTCAGACTGCCGAACACATCCCAGACAGTGTACCAACTGTCAGACACCTCTCAGACAGTGTGCTAACTGTCAGACACCTGTTATACAGTGTGCTAACTTTCAGACACCTCTCAGACAGTGTACTAACTCTCAGAAAGCTCTGAGGCAGTGTACTAACTGTCAGACAGTTCTTAGACAGTGTACTAATTTTCAGACACCTCTCAAACTGTACAAACTGTTTTATAAGTTTGCCCACTTAATTACAGCTGACCACATTAGCTTTTTTAAAAATTATTTTAATTTTCTTATTCCATTTAGTGTGAATAACAGTTTGCCATGGTCTTGTTTGTGTTTTTTTCTGGCTCAGTTGAGTGTAATTTTGCACAGATACACAGCTGATCTCTTGGCAGCCTGTAGTGCTAGTGTAAGTGCGGTACATTCCTCAAGTGATGTTCGGTTACCGCATTTTCATTTCCACGTTTCCAGAAGAGTGGCTTTGGTCCCATCACCATCTTCTGATCTAGTTATGTGAAGTGTCTGTTTTCCTCCTGCGGTGCGCTTTGAGCCCTAATGTTTGGAGTTGCACACTCTCTGCACCTTATTTCCTCTCTTGTAAAACGTCCTGACCGGGAAGCACCGCAGTCACTCTGAAGAAGGCAAGTCATTGGTTCTGCTTTTCTGTTAAGTCTTCACTATGCATAATTGATGATTACTGTGACACCAAAACATGAAGAATATCTATGGTATTTGACAGTAAGCATATCGGCACGAACAATACAGATGTTTTTAACGCTGAGGGCATTAACTGTTTGTAATTTTCATTCAGTAATTATATAAATTATTTGCTTTTGTTCAATTAATGGAGAATGAGATGTTGGGAAAAGATCATTAACTTTCATGAACTTTATGTGCTGTAGAAGAATGTTCAAGCACTGTTTTTTAGCTGATGCCATGCTGGTGGATCTTTTGTGCCTTAAAGAATTTCAGCATTTCTGCCTGTCCACTGAGCCTTTTTATACAGAATGACATAAATGTGGAATCGGGGCTTGCAGAACACTCTGCTACAGACCTGACAATACGACAAAGTTCTGTGGTAAAGAAAATATTGAAGTTACATTTGCAATCTCCAAGTGGCTGGGCCTGCACAAACACCTACAGAGCTTTTCATTTCAAGTCGCCCATTAATCTCATTCAGGTAAATCGCTGACTGTGAATGGGCCTTCCTGGAGTGTCTAAACAAGGACCAGAAGACTAAAACCCAACAGCAGGCAAATCAACAATCTCTCATCAGGTACAAAAGGGGGTTTTCCTCTAACAATAAGACAATTCAGAGTAATTATGGTACCACATTAACAAACACATTTTAAGATTAAGGCAGACAATACAAACAAAAGCAAATCTGAGCAACACATGTCATGTGAAACTAAAGTATGACTAGCGTGTAGATTTTGTTATTATTCATTCACTTAGCAGATGCTTTTATCCAAAGTGATTTACATTCCACATACACATTATAATGAACTAGCTCTGAGTGTCTTGCTAAAGGATGCACCTGGGCTGGGATTTGACCCCGCACACTTCTGTATCCCAGCCTGGTCTACCCATTGAGCCACCAAGGTGCTAGAGCTTTCATAAACTTTCATGCTGAATCTTGTGGAAATAAGGCAGCAAGTACAGGTTACATTCCCACTGGGTAAACCTGGTCTCATTGAGCAAATCAGTTCCGAAACACATTCTTATCTTCCCACCTGGCTGGCAGTATGACATAGAGCAGTAACAGATCTTGTCACTTTCTGGTTGACTATAGTCCTTGTAAAACTGAATTTTAAAGTAAAAAAACTTATATGAAGTTCTTCATCAAACAGTGCAGTTGCCGTGCATTGTTTTTACATAAAAATTGACAAACAACCAGTTTTACAGGAAAAAAAAGAATATTAACAAAATGAAATGTGACTCCAAGTGTCACTGAGCTACAAATGTAGTATGAGTAAATAATGAGCTCTTCACTGAGTGACAGTTTTGAACAATTATTTTTCAAGCCACTGATTAAAACACTGTATTACAAAACACGCCTGAATAAAGATGCAACAGATGGAAGACAGGGTTTGGTTCCTGGTGTCATTTATGCAGTGGAGTGAGGCTGATGTTGGTAATGATGAAGCAGAGTAAGCAAACCAAATTCATCCTGCATCAAGTACGCTGGGCTGACAGCTGTCTTGGATGCGCATTGTGTACGGAAACAGGATATTGAGACAGGAATTCTCATTTCCGGAGTTGACATTTCCTCCGACAGCTGAGCCATGAGGGAACCGGGCAGCTGAACGGCTATTTTTTTTTCCACTACACTTGTTTGTATTTTCCTGACACAGACGTACCAGGTCATACACAATAAGTGAAACCAAGTCAGCTCTCAAATGTATTATTTAACAGTTCTGCATTGTAGGAATTTAGTAAATATACAGTAAACCAAGTACAATCAGATCAGTGTGGTCTGTCAGTGTCATGTCATGACTGTAGAGTGGTCTGTCAGCATCACATCATGGATCTATTGTAGTCTGTCAGCATCATATCATGGCTATATAGTGGTTTGTCAGCATCACATCATGGATGTATAGTGGTCTGCCAGCATCATATCATGGCTATATAGTGGTCTGTGAGCATCACATCATGGCTGTGTAGTGGTCTGTCAGTTTCTTATCATGGCTGTATAGTTCCCTCCTCACAGTTCTAATTCTCAGTATTCTCATTCTCCCTGTGTGAGGGAACACATTTTCCTTGTCCCCCTTGCTGGGTTATCTAACTGAAGTCACTGTTTTGGATAGCAAAGCACCTGTACCAGGTGTACATTTATTCCCAATGGGTGTTGGTCCCACATTGTTTAATGAGCTGTATAATGAGATATTTATTTCTTTCAGTAATACATCAGCATGAAAAAATGAACCACACAGCTATGTAACGTTCGGTGGATTACAATTTTTTATATGGTCAATGTGAACCTTATGGAAATTTTCAGATTTGCATCAGTGAAAATAAAATTCAAACAAGATCCAAGACTGTTCTGTGTTAACATTTTGTGGGCCTTTTAACATGACCACTCACAGAGAATTACAGTCTATTTAAATACTAAACATACATATAAGTAATAATCTTTGTGAAGTACATTTCCCACAAAACATTTTGTTTACATGTTTCAGCAGTGATGGAAATGGACAAACTACATTCCACATTCGTGCAGAGCTCCATGTCATCACCAGAACACAGACACCCTCAACACTTCCAGCCAATCAGAATGAAGACATCCTCAGTCATCACCAGTAGACAGATGTCTGCAGCACATCCAGCCAATCACAGTCACAACACCGTCAACAGTCACTAGGCTTCTTTATGCCTTCATCTTATAACTTAAAAAAACTTTAAAATCTGAATTAATTTTAAGCACGAAGGAACCTAATTAAATCTCAGTCAGGGAGGTAATCAGCTTGTTATTAGCACTTGTATCTGATTTAATTCAGCACATGATAGGTATTTTCAGCCATTTCAGCCCACATGCTGCTCCTCTGTGATGTTTGAAAGTTCCAAAGGTTTTCTCTGGGTACACTGCAGCGTCAGACATCATCTACATACACAAGGAGATCACCCACCCTTACAAGTGTACAGCTGTGTTTTATAGTTCCATTTAAAAGCAGAGCATGTCCTCTAGATGATTATATGAGACTAGAAGTATCTCTGAGGGCCTGATCCATGGGACATCTCTGCTGAGGTCAGCTTCTGGAGAAGAAATGCCACTCTAAGCAAAAAAGGATGTGCAAGCTGGAAGAGAAATAGCCTGGCAGTGTAATGAGAGTGGGCACTGGATGGTGAGCGGCGCCAGAGGGGGTGGGGTTACCCAACACACGAGGCATGGAATGCCATCAGGGCGGAGTCACATGACAGGAAACCTCGAGAGACAGACAGAACATAAGCAGGACTCCTTATTGTCATTCTTCTCTGTCAGCATCGCAGATGTGTGCCTCACCTCCCTTCACAGGTCTTGCATATTAACAACACTAACACCATTCACATTTTATGAGCAGTGAGAGATTTTATTACATGCATACCTCATGCAGCCCTTAAAAGTAAATGTCTGTTGTAGATTGTCTGTGTTCATAATAAATGTTCCCCAAACCATACACATATGTACTCATACACACAACAGCGCTAATAATATGAAGCGTAACAGGGGTAACGTCTATAATGATCCCAACTATCACAACTTAAAAGGCATTTGAAAATAGCTCTCAAAACAGATGGTATTTCTATTAAAACAGGAAAACTGCTGTTGGGAACAGGCAGGATGACCCTCATTAATTTCCTGCAGAAAAAAAAAAAACATGAAGAATGCTTGAGAAAAAGCACCAGCAAGAGCTGGGACGACACAGAAGCTGAATGTGAGTACAAGCTATAAAAATAACTCCAAAACCTGCCAAGTGAGGCACTGTTAAAAAGTGACCCTTCATTTTCCTGCATATCCCACACAGTAGATAGGAGCAGCTTAGAAACAGTTTTATGTGCATATTACAAGGAGGGAGGTAAAAGACACTTCCGTTTAGCCACAAAGGTTTGCAGTTTGGGAGCACTGTGAAGAGCTATTGTTGGTGCATAGCCAGTGTGTGTGTATGCGTGTGTGTGTGTGTGTGTGTGTGTGTGTGTGTGTGGGCAAAGTAAGTGGCTTGTTAATACTAAGACAGGACAATGCTTTACTGTACACCTGCTCTAATTGAGACAAGCAGTAGCACATGTCCCTTTCTTATCACTTATTGTCCTGACATGTGATTGGAGGAGAAGTCAAGACAGTGAGGCAGACAGCACCATCAGAGAAGAGCCCATTTTTCCACACAATGAGACGCCAGTGACCAACAGAGTGTCAGGAAAGCTTCTTCAACAGGCACAAAGAGGAGAGAGAAACACCAGCTGTGGGGCCACTTGAAGAATCCAAAACAAGTCAGTCTGTCGCCTTCTCACTCTGCACTCTTATATAAACACTTTCTCTCTGTCCCCAGAATCATTTCCCCTGCTTCAAAGCCAGATTTGTACAACTGCCCTGCACTGGATGTTCCTTCATATAGAGCATTTAAACACTGTTTATTGAGCAGGACACCAGAGCTGAACAATCAGAAGGTGCGAGAGAGTGGTGTTCACACTCAGGTCATCTCACAAATAGTTTTTAAAAATTATGGATGGTACCAGGGTGAGTACTGGAAGCATAAACCAAAATTAAACCAAGCAGTCTCTGGCCAGTGAACTCCTGAACAAAATCAGGCCATCGTCATTCAACTGGATCTTCACCACAACCCCAAGTTGCTGTCATCAACCTCCAAGTTCACTCCTGCCTTAGGAAAGCCCCCATTCATTCACACAACATCAAACTGGAACATTCTCCACCTCAATGTTGTCACATCTTCATTTAAAACTGCAGCATGTGTTTCCTTGTGAACCAAAGAAGCAATTTTTTTTACAATATTCATCCACAATCATCAGCATTTTGACTGTGTGAAGACATACAAGAGTGGGACGGCTGAATGCCATTAGGTGACCCAACTGGTGAAGGTGGAGTAGATATGCTGACGTTGCAGTGACTATGAGTGTTCTGGAGGTAAAGAAAAAGCTTTAACTCCACATCCTTTCCATGGTTCCCAGTTTGTGCAGTTCTATGAAAGCCATCCCAGTCATAGAAGACACATGGTGTCTTCTGTCAGGCCTAATGTAACCAGGTCTCCAGAGTGACAAGCAACTCAACAGCCATTACACTGACACTCAGTCTGTGCATGGCTGTGCAGCTCTGAATCTGAGTCAGCTCTGCTTACCCATGTGCACTGCCCTTCAGAAGAGTTCTACCACAGCATGTAGGAAAAAAGCAACCAGGATAAACAGAAGATGATTGTTGGGGGGGAGGGGGGTCAAAAAATTAAATCAAAGAGGAAAGGAAGAAACAGCTGATTTGCTGATATGAAACAAAAATAACACTTTCGGAATGTCAAGACCAGCTGGCTACTCAATCCTACAGGGCATGTTAATCTTAACTCAGAATTGTGTACTTTTTTAAATGTAATAAGTCCTAATGTTATTGATGAGCAGGTCAGCCTCAAGAGTTCCTTATCGGTTTGTGCACAAGTGTGTAATGAGGTGGGTTCTGCCGTGTTTCACAGCCGTTATCTCCTCATTCCTCCATGCATATGTGTCTCATGGCTGTCATTTATGTATCGTTCTTCTCAGTGTGATGTGAAAGAGTTTTGACAGGAAGAATGGATAATTAGCCTCTTAACTGTGATTATCACAGCTGGAACTGTGCTTTTATGCATATAGTTATATCTACAGTTACTATTAATATGACAAGTATTATATAATTTCCATTGGAAAAATAATGTTAAAAGGTCCTTGAAATTTGATTATTCAGAACAATATTTTGTGAATATTTTCCAGCATAATTGTTCAGTTACCAACACATCCTTCATTACCTTTAATTAAGACACTCCAACCAATTTAATTTTACTGGAGTTTTATAAAAACCGAAATAATATTAATTTGCCTGTTTTTACCTAATGATCTGGAAGATCATACAAAAGCCTGAAGCTGGAAAGTCCATTTTGCAAACCTTCTTTATGTGACTGTACACTGTGTATTACCTCAGATCTTCTAGTACAAAGGTAACACAGATCATTCCTTCAGTGCTCATGGTGCTGGTCTCTTTGTCATTTTGCATACAAATAAAAGTGTCGGTGTTAGAGCCTTTACTTACAGGACCCCTAGATTATGGCACAGTCAACCTACCAATTTACAAGATGCCAAATCTGTGTCAGTGTTTAAAGCCCAACTGAAGACCAATTTCTTTAGTTTCTTTAGCATCATGGATGTGGTCTTCACCCAAAAAGTCTTTACAGCCTACAGTGCTGTACACCTGGATCGGACGCATGGATGGACATCACACTGATGTTCAGAATGAGATAGTTCTTAGTTTGATTTTGTCATGTGTACTGTTAGCATGTCCATGGGGGTTAGCCACCCTGTCAGCCTTGGAACCCCATATATTTTTTTGTGCGTCCACCCTTATGATGTGCCTTCGTAAGGGTGGTGAATCTTTTGTGAAAAGAACTACTGTATATAACAATAAAGTGAATTGAATTTTCCTTTCCTGCTTCCATCTAAAAGAAATTGATAAATATATTTAAGTAAACAATTTTTCTCCAAACTGAAATCCACAAATGGGTTTAAATGAATTAAGATGAAAAAAATTGGAAAACATTAAGGGACAACAAGAAATCAAGGGAACACAAACAGGAATATATTAAAATTAAGAACAGGAAAATAAATAGCAATCACTGAACATTCCAAATGCTGAAGTAGAGAGTGAACCTTGTGACAAACAGGGCCATTTAGAACTGTTTACAGCCTACAGACAGGAGAAGTAGGGCATTCTGGGGAGCACGCCCATGGATGTACACAGAGCCGCATCCATGGGCGTCATCATTTTACCAAGGCATGGTCAATATCGCTTAGCATCTCTTAGCCAATGGCATAGTCCACATACCCCCCCTTATGCAGCAGGCGGGGGCAGTGACCCCTTCATATCTAACGTATTCAAACGTAGCTACTGTAATTATTAGCAGGAGAAGAAAGTATAACCATAAGTCCCACACCATCCTCACTCCACTTGTTTCCTGTTTGTTAACTACAGAAGTGATTTCAAATTTCTTTTACTTACATATAAGATGCCTGAAGGTCAGGCACTAACGTACTTAATGGAGGTGATTAATTTATATGCTCGAAATTGTTTGCTAAGATTCCAGGATGTGGGACCTAGCTTTAAACTCAACAGTGCATTATTTTTTACACCCACGTCCATAATGTGCCTTGAGGCAAGCATGTTGTGAAAGGCGCTATATATAGGCGGAAATGAGAGCATCAGATATTAACGCAGCAATGCTCAAGGACACTGAAAACAGTCTGCAAAGGCACTGCAAGTTCAGTAATGTTCCCTGGAGACACCGATTCTCCACTGAAGGCTATCTGCAGAACTGTGTGTGTGAGACAGACACCCACCCTCCAGCTGGGGGGGGGGGTTGCATTTAATCTTTTCTGGGTTTTGTTAACTTTAATGCTGAAGGGGCTTTAGAAGGAGAGCGGGTGAGTCATTGGCCACACGAGCCGCACGCGTGTGAGCTCCCGCAGATGTGAGACAACATCATCAACGCAGAAGAGGCATCTGGCCCGTGATAAACACGTTAACTCAACAATGATGTAGAGCAGCTGTCGGCTCGCGAGTCCGCGACGTCAACGCGTTCAATTTGCTGCTGATTGTCATCAGGCATGAGTGGTGGGGGGACTACTTTTAGATTTAACATCTGTAATACAACGGAAAGAGGAACGATGTGCTCCGTGTGCATGTCATCACCCTGTTACACAAACAAGAAAAACCACAACACAGGGCCCCAGGAGCACGAGCCATTAGGGTGCGTCACACACACGAAGCAGGGGGGCGCCCGACAGGCACGCAGGCAGCTGGCACCCGAGTCACAGAGAGATGGGCGGAGACGCACGGCAGTAATTAAGGCAGACAGTACCCACTGCCAGACCTCCACTCTGCATTTCCATCCAGCAAACCTCTTTTCCGGGAATACTCCTCTTCCGTTCACAGAGATGGGCTCCTTTTCACAAGCATCACATTCCTCTTTAGAAATCCACAGGGCATTGCTTTCATTATTTCATTATTCGTTCTACTAAGACATTTGCTTTTAAATATTATCACTGTTCTTCACGAACTTCACAAAATTTCAGGTCTTCCTGTATTTAGCCGTTAACAGACAATTCAATTTCCAGCAGCAGGCTTTTTCAGCAGGCTTGCTGTGTTTGTTTGAAAGGAAGGAAGACAGATACAACAATGCATTGGGCCAAATGTGATGAAGACAGAGGGAGAGGAAAAAGGACACATACAACCATGCAATGGGCCAAATGTGATGAAGACAGAGAGGAAGAAAGATAGGAAGAGACAAAAAAGGGGTCAAAATGTTCCAGAGAAAATCCAGGGAAAGTAAACAACAAATGACAGATAAAAGCGCAGACTCAGTTGGCTCCTTTTACCTTAAAAGCCTCACAGCAAGTAAAAATAAGAGCAATTTATACTGTCCGTTGTGCAGTTTGTCTGCACTGAGGCACAAAACCTCTGAATGACTTTCCACAGACAAAGACAGAGGCTGCCGCTAACTAGGCCAAGAACAAACATGAAATCTGGGACACGTTTCAGGTCAACAATCCATCACAAAAATATTCTCCGACTCAAAAAGTTTATAGTCACAGGACAAAATTAGAGATATATTAAGCGTCTTAATTAAACAGAAAACATCTTATCTAGAAACCATCTTGTGCCTTTCCAATTACCGATTTCATAACAAATGTGATGACATGAGTCCGGTTGTCCATGGGAGAAGTGACTCACTTGTATTTAATTAGACATGAAACCTGATCATTAGCGCCAGGCTGCTACGATGCACATTTTCGCTGGACCATTTCATGTGCACGTCGTATGACAGTCAAACTAAGTGGAGTTTATGAAGAACGCATCCAAAATGTCTCGCATTTAAATTCAAATTTTATCACACACATAGCCATACATACGGTAGTACAAAATGCAGTGAAATGCTTTTTACATCTGTAACATTAAAATTGCGTTCGCATAACCAGAATTTACTATTAAACAGGTCGAGGGAAAGATTAATACAGTTGAAAATGTGTGAATACTATTTCCTAGTACTAATGCAAATTCTAAAAACATAAAATACTAATAGCTTTTACATGCTGAAGATGATTTATAAAATTGGTTGGCAGCAGCAGTAAGGAGTAAAGTAAAAAATGTAAAAGGTGCAAAAGGTGTCCGAGACCCAGTCCTTGGTGTTTTCCTGGTTGAGAGTCAAAATGGCCTGCAAAAAGAAGTTCCTCCTCATTTCCTCTGTGGTGGCCTTCAGAGGCAGGAAACACTTCCCTGACCATAAGAGACAGAAAAGTCCATTGTTCAGATGGCTGAGATCCTTCACTTGGCCTCAAATTTTACCCAGAGTCAGCTGTAAATCAGTCAAATGATGTTTCTTATTCAGGCCTTCAAGCTTGGAAAAAAGAGCTATTTCCTAGACCAAACACAAACACTGGGCAAAACAGTCAGAAATGACATGAATGTGAAGAAGGGAACAGCTTTAATATCTTAGTTTGTGAGTCCAGCTGCTGTGAACATAAAAGTTTGCCAGCTGAAAAAGCACTAAGGAACTTGTAACCAAAAAAAAAAAGAATCCTTATTTTTTTTCTACCAAGAGTTGTACTAAAACACAACAGATCAATACTGATATGGGTGTCAGAATGTAGTAAAAGTGTTTAGTGAGATAATTCAGATTATTGCTCATTATCTTGAATCCATCCATGCACTCTGACATTGCGTGTAAAGTGCTTTGCTGTAATTCAAAACTGCACACTTTCACTACGATGCATGCTGTAGGGCTTGTCATATGCAGCTCACCTCAGGGCTGCATGACACAAGGCAGATGACCCTGTCAAATCTCTGCACTGGATCACCCATCTTTCCAGCAGCCTAAACACTGGAGATGCATGAGATGTGTCAGACACAGCTGTTGCACTACATTTCCCATCATTCCAGTCATGTCATCTTCATGTTACAGCCAGTGCCAGCATCATACTCCTCCACCGAGTTATTGGCCCTTTGGAGTGTATGCAGTTCTCATTACCACAATAGTCCCGCTTGGACTTTGTTAACTGAGAAAATTAAATTGTTCCTGAGGAAACCTATCTAAAGGCTGTGAGTTTACAAGGCTCGTTACAACACTTCATATGTCATGAGTCAGACCTACACCAACTCTCCAATCTGCAAAGTGAACAGATGAATGTTTAAAATGTTTGGAGGCAGGTGGTAAACCTAATTTAAATCCTGAGATTAAACAAGATTATCCAGATAACATGTGGTGTCACTGGCACCTTCTCTCATCAGAGGCCCCATGTCACTCTCTCATCTATAGTCCTGGATCATAAGGCCAATTGCTAAACACAAGAGTTCTAAACAGCAAGCTGGGTTCACACACAGATGCCAGATTAACAATCCATTTCAACAATCAAATGCAGGCTGGTAGTTTCATACACCTGTATTAAGGAGAGACAACTTTAGCAGGATCACTGAAGGAGTCACTCCATGACGTTCTGTACATCTCACTGGACGCTAAAACAGATTACTTTGGGCAAATGACTAAAAACGAGTTAGTGTCTGACAGCTGCTAATGTGAACAGTCCGGGAGATAATAATGTGTGCCAGGGTGAAGCTAATTCACTCCGTTTAGCATAGCAGACACTCAGAGCGCCGTGTGAAACGGGCATAGTCTTGATTATACGCTGATGGGATGTACATCGGTATCATCCTATAATACATCGGTGACTATGACAAATAGTTCAGTATAATTCCTGCGTGAGTTCAGCTGCGATCTCACCCATCCGAACACGCATATATCAGATGTGCTTCTCTCAAACCTGCCGCGATTTCCTAATAGAAAGTAAACACCCGATTTATCTGTAATCGAGTGTTCTCTCCGAAGCAAGGCAAATGA
Source organism: Chitala chitala (assembly GCA_025773905.1). Classification (NCBI taxonomy): domain Eukaryota; kingdom Metazoa; phylum Chordata; class Actinopteri; order Osteoglossiformes; family Notopteridae; genus Chitala; species Chitala chitala. Next base: position 25,906 of record JABJVR010037298.1, read on the forward strand.
CATCTTGCAAGTGACTCATGAGGTTTTTTATAGTGAAAAAACGTGCGAAGATTCAAAAACTGAAATACCCGCCAGAGAAATATAACCCCGCTATAAAACAGTGATATTAACCGGTAAATAATAATTCACCAGCAATTGTTACTGTTCATGCAGTTTCAGGCCAATGATTGTTTTATGTGGTCCGTCTAACAATGATTTTACCAAACTGTGTCAAACAAAATTTTAAGGTCTGCTTTTAGCTATTGTAAAAACCAAAGTAAATTTACAACTCTAATTTTATTTTCTATCCAGTTAACAGTCTGCTCATCGGCTGGTTTTAGGTTTTATGCCGGTTGCCCTTCCTGACGAAACTCTCCCATTTAATCCATGCTCGGAGCCGGCACTGCCTGGGATTCGTACCCTCAACCTCCACGGCATTGGGCCTCCGCACCGTCCATTGATCCAAATGTGTAATCTAAAAAAAAAAAACAATAACACGTAATATTACTGCTGACCACAACATAACAGAGCCATTAAAAACCCCTTACCATAATAATTTGCTTTAATTTAAACTAATTTTTTTTTCTCAAAACATCAAACACACCAGATTTTCCCTCGCACCCTTAGGAAATCCATTCGCCAGCCATTATAAACACAACCTAATTGCCGTAAGATAAGGGTGCTAAATGTTTCACCAGTATCTTAAAGATCCATGCCTTCCAAAGAGACAGCATCTATGGACTTTAATTTGCAGTGCCTTTATAATTAAGCGCCAGGCGGGAGAAGAGTCCCGAGATGACTAATGACAAAATGTTAATCTGAGTCAGATCAATTATTGCAACAGCGGTTATCAAAAAGGGTTGCATATGAACCACAAAACGCAACCTGGAGTGAAAAAAAAAATCACGCTGAAAAATATGAGAGGTGAGACGAGCGATCAAGCTTAAACCAGTTTGAGTAAACCGTCAACTGCACGGTAGCGCTGCAACTGGAACAGAATAATTTGGCGTTATGGCGTTCTATTTTTATTGCTTATGAACAATGATTGCACAATACCCCCCTGTCCAACTGCACGAGTGTATTATCAAAGAGGTCATGTGGGAGTCTATTCTCATCGTGATTCCGTTAATATTACGTCTGGGGAAAGAATTTGTACACGAAGGGGCGAGGTTATTTGCGCAAACCAAAAAGTTGTTGGTGCTCACATTGGTGTGACAAACATAGCCTAACCATAAATATGTCTCAGTAATATCTTGTGGACATACCATTCATAACTTTCATGTTATCTGAAAAGCTTTGAAACAGAAACATTAAAATACTTTACACATTTTCAAATTGCCTTTTAAATCAGCGCCCTAATCTGACATAGGAATAAAATATAGATGTAAGAAAAGGCTCCAAAAGGCATAGGTGTGTGCTTTGTATGTAATACATTTTAATTTAGGGCATGGACTGTTCAGTTTTTTTATATGCACTTATTAGTTTTGATGTGACCAATTTGCATTCAAGCCTAGCTTTTAGTTACCAGAGTTAAGATGAACGATAGCTACACAGATATAAAATTTTGATGGCTCCATCTGTCAGAATAAAAGACTAGGCATTCGGTCTGCCAGTGAATGGTTGGAGTTTCAGAAGGCCTGTCTCCATAGCAGCGTGTCCCAGTCTTGCCACCTCAAGCTAAAATCCCACTGTAAAACCTTGCCTGATGGATATCAGGTGAGTGTCAGAATGATTCTGGTGACATGTGTTCGTTCGCTGGTGTGGAGTCATAAAAGTTTTTTTTTTTTTAAAGCGTTGTCATTGCATCACATTTGCAAGTGTAATTTAGACATTTCCTCATTCCAGGTTTTTTGGAGGTAGGCCTTGGTTTCCCCCATGCATGGACAGGCTGTGCTATGGTGATGTGATATCATCTGGACTTCACTGTGAAAGCTAACATCTGAGTGCAAGAGTTAATGAGATTCCTGGTCACCTCCATCATTTTTCACCATGGGGGGGTGAAAGAGAGCGAAGGGGGGAGAGCAGGACAGAGATAAAGAGGGGAAGTAGGGGGGAGAGAAAGCGAGAGAGGGAGGGAGAAACAGAAAGGGATGAAGCAATAGTCAGAAAGAGGAGAAACAGAGGGAGAGAAAGAAACAGAAAGAGGAGAGAGTATGTTGAACAGGCCTGTGAATGGATCTAGTCTTCTTGTTGTTTCACCACCAGCAAACATTTTAAGTTACACTACCTATGCTAATAGTCTCCCTCAAACTAATGTGGTGTGGTCACAAAGGCTAACCATTACACACTGCTGGTTCAGTTTAGTTCTTTTTAGCAAAATTGGTTATTTAATGCAATGTTTTAATAAACAAAGAAATTATTAAATAAATACTTTCAGTGTTAAATTAATGCTGCCAGTTTTACTGTGTAGATCAATGTTTGAGCCCATTCATTACCTTTGGTAATTACTGAACGTAATGGCTGACTCTTGAGTTCAAAGGTCATTGGAATCATATAATGTACATGTCACAGTCTTGGTGATTACAAGCAACAAGACGAAACCATCTTCTGCAAACCATTCCCAAAGACAAGAAAACATCTGAGCTACTGTACTTTGATTTGAAAAAACAGGTGTACTGGTTGTAGGATCAATGCTTAATTGGAGACAGCTGCTGACAACCAGCTCATAGTGCCCTTGTTCCTGGTCTCCTAAACATTACAGACTTCACACTGTCATCGAATGACAATGGTCCAGAAGATGCTTCAGGCTAGGGTTGATGAGACTGCATCATGACAACTAAGAGAAGCAGGCACTGCAGTGACCTGTTTGTCTTAACCTCATTATTGAATGCTTGTGTTCATGAATACTGAAGGAAGCCAAAGCAGTGTTAGAAGTTTCATACTGCTGAAGAACATTATCAGTTGTACTTGGGATTTGACGTGATTGTGAAATGATTGGAGGTTCAAATGCAGGAATATAGAAAGTCTTATGGTCAGATGTAGCTAAATTAGTGATGGAAAAGTCAGTTATACCACCCATCTACTACTTATCTCACGCTGCTGTATTTATTTTGGAATGTTGTCAATAAAGACTAACATGTTTCTGCTTTTTGTGATGCTGACATGGATTAAATCACTGGTTCTTGGTCTCTGGTTGCAGGTAAAACTCAATAACTGATTTCCTGTTTCTTTTCAGAAATTTCATGGTCATGTGACACAGCTGTCCATTATCTTAAATTAAAGTTTGCATCCATACTTAATATCATGGTTGAGCACATAAAAACAACGGCTTTGTGGGGGACACTATTAAACCAGAACTATGATAGACAGGATCATCTCCAGTTTCACACAGCAATCTGCTCACATATAATTCAGCACCCTGAGACAGGAGAGCACTCAAAACGGCTTCTCACAATCCAGCCAGATGGATTTCTGAATGCTTCACGTTTCCATACTCAGCTTTCCTTCAGTGAAGTTACACTCGAAAATCTTCTTCAAAGAGGCACTGGGTGACGTTTGGGAGGAACTCGGTAGCAGAAGACCGCTGGGAGAGAATGCATGACCAGGTCAAAGGACAATGTGTACTTTTCCGCAAGGCACATCATTTATGAGAGTCAGTGAACAAGTGTGTAGGGAATGAAAAGATGGAGGAAACAGGTGACATGCAAGATGTCTCCACTTATTGAAGAGCAATTCCAAAAAAATCCAGGAAAAGAAGCAGGCCTGTAACCAGGTTTAACATACACAAGGTGGAAAAGACCCACACAGGCCAAGATACAGGTTACACTGCCACCTGGTGGTGATGAGAAACTAGCAGCCAGGCAGCAGCTATTTTTTTATAATCCCTTCAAAGCCCTTCAAATATAAAATTTAACTTAAATGTCAGATAATATAACCAGTGTATCTGCATGACTGCTTTATTGTGGCTAAATCAGGGACCTGTGTAGTTCTTTCTTTATAATGAAAAAAAAAACTCTAGTATATCACCACTGATTTCCATCCTGCAGAAAATGGCTTAGTTGTCCCATTGCTGAGAAACCAAAATAAAATGCATTTGTAATTTAGATGTTTAAATGTGAATGGTTTGAATTCAAAGAGTCCAGGAAAACCATGTTTCCTGTATTTCAGATGATAAAAGTTAATTGATGGGCTGTTTAATGAGCATTAGAAAGGATAAATTTGTTAATAAAAGTCGTTTTATGCTCCATCTAAAGTTTAATTGTATAAACAAATCAACCATTTGATAAACTACCATTATCTTAAAATGAGATGTGCATGTAGTGTCTATAATGTAAGAAGTTAATCATTATTATACAGTATGTTATATATAATTAATGAAAAGGTATTTTAATGGTTGAAATGTCCACTTAAAAATGCACTGTCTTACTGTCATCATGACAAGAACATTATAGGTTCCTTATATTATGATAGCATCAGGCTTCTCAGACCACATACAGCATCACAGTGGTTGTTAGTCAGAAGAATAACTTTATTAAGTCAAGCGGGGCTGCTGCTACAAATTTTGGGACCTATGAAAGTTATTATGCTACATGTTATGTTAAGATTTTATGCTATATTCACATTTTTGAGGGCCTCTATCAGTTATGGTGCCTTGGAAGCATCCTTGGTTTTTATCCTTTTATGGTGACTGTGAAGTCAAGAGGTTTCCTTTATGAAGGCTGTCTGCTAATGTCCACCATAGCTCAGATTGGCAACCCATGGTCCTGTGTGTACATCTACAACCACTAGAATGAAAACTAAAAAGACAAATTTATGTGTTTTGTCAAGATAGAAAGTACACATGTATGACCCCATAATGAATGTGTAGGGTCGTGTCCTGTCTAGTTTCTGTCATTTCTGCCTCATTCAGTTTTTGTGATATCTAGGTTTCATGCCTGGTCTGGGTTCTGTGTTATTTCTATGTTTTGTGTCTTGTCTAGTTCCTCTATTTTCTATGCTCATCTTAGTTTTTGTGTTCACCTTCAGTTGTGTAAGCAATTGCACCTGATTTGGTTTTTAGGTTCTATTTAAGGTCTGAATTTTTCCCTGGTCTTAGTCAGTTGTTAGACATTTGTTGTCTGTCTTGTTTCTATTTAGTTTTGGTGTTTGGTGTTCCCTCATTGTCTTTGTATATACAGACACTCCCCAACTTACGAACGAGTCATGTTCCAAGAGGCTGTTTGTAAGGTGAATTGTTTGTAAGTTCATAATTTGTGTGAACACTTTACATGTGGTCCTACCAAACATTCCTACAGGGTGTTAGTTATATAATAAAGTTGTATTAAAATATAAGTTTGTTGTTTTATCCTAAAAACACAATAAAAAGAACAAAAAAGCATTAATTATGTTAACAAATTTTAGTAATAATAACCCACCACCAAACATAATCTTCTTCTTATCTTTAAATCATGCCGATGGTGGAACGATTCCTGTTATAAGATTGTGCAACACTCACCATTTTTCCCCACTGTCAAGCCTTTTAATTATCACCACCTTTGTTTCCATTGAGACGGCTTGTCGCTTTTTAACTCTACCACTAACATCACTAGCCTGAAGCTTTTCACCAACCATGATATATACGTGATGCACTGGATAATTCGCAATAAATCATGATAAATCTTAGAGCATTCTGATGGATGCTGTGGTGCTGCCCGGCGTGTGTAGCAGCCAAACGTGGACCCTGACTGGAGAGCCTCACATGTAAATTTTTTTAGCTGCGGCTCCCCAGTTCCTTTCTCCAAATAAAAATTCAACTTACAGCGGCCTTAGTTTGTATATATGAATGTTCACAAAGCAGATGTTCGTAAATAGAGTGGTGTCTGTATTCATATTGGTTATTCCCTTGTGTGTATGTTTTCTTGCATTTATGTTACCTGTTAAGTTCACGGTCCTTTGTCTAGTTTGCCTCTTGTACATCTGCCTTGTTTACCCTTGTTCATCTGTTATGCCCTTGTTATTCTGTTTAGATTCTAGCTTCCTTTTGTGTCTTAGCTTCATGTTTTGGTTAGATTTGAGACCTTTTGCCAATTACCGGTTGTTTTCTTTTTTGTCCTCCTTTCGGTGTAATAAACACATTTCCCCAAATAGACCCTCCCTTGCGTCTGTTCTGCTCACACCTAAAACATTACAGAATGCAGCGTATGAAACCTCCTGATTTGTATTCATGCTATTCATGCCACATCTTAGGAACGCATTCGTAAACAAGAGTGACTGTAAAACTGAAAAAGGAAAATCTGAAATTGGAGTGTTGGTATAACAAGGAAAAATAACGACTGATGTTAAATTTTTTGCTGTTGATTTTTATCCGTTATTGATGTTTAGGATTTTTCCAGTCCCTTGGTTATCACTTTGCAGGACGCAATCTGCATATGTATTAACACTTAACGAACACTTAAGGCCCGTCAGCGATACTATTCCTCACTTGTTAAACCCAGGCTCATTCATGTCCTTAAATCATTTAAAAAACCAATAATTCCAATAAAAACTAGGTTTTAGAGCCCAAGGCCTATTTCTACTGTAAATGAAACTCAGAACTCATTGTGCTGTAGTTTATTTGTAGGCTTCCAAATGTGAACAAAGATGAACCGGTTAATAAAAGACACACGCACAATACAGTGCAGTAGTAAACAGCCCCACATTCATCTTGCTCAGTTTTTTTGACTTTCCTCACCAGTTATCCTCTGCAACTGCGATCACTTTGATTTGTAGGATCACTATTGTCAGACCCTAGCCTGTCATGCTCCCCCTCCCATATCCACTAGATGTCACCCTTTTCTGGTTTCCTTATGTTTACACTGTTTTCATCTCCCTCGTATCATTTTGTTAATATAATCAGTATTGTCAGCTGTGTCTCATTTCTTCTGTGGCCTTTATATGTATTCATCTTTTGTTTCATCCCTTTGTTGGTTGTTAGATGTAATGGGTTTGGAATTCAATTCAATTCAATTTATTTTTATATAGCGCCTTTCGCAACAGCATGCCTCAAAGCGCTTTACAGAGAAAGTT